>JBCJKH010041900.1:0-23850 GCA_039877255.1 Loriculus beryllinus | reverse complement strand
CCAGCTGGAGGAGATTGAGTGTTCACGGTGGGTGCGGATGGGTGATGGCTCCATCTGTGATGCAGGAGGTACAGGAGGGTGCTCACTGATGGGTCACTGCAGCTTTGCCTCTATAAATCGCTTTGGGAATGGGGATATCGGCCCCAGAGCCTCTCCCCTACTCAAGGTCCTGTCATGGTATGAGTTGGGAGGAGCCTTAAAGCTCAGCATCCCCTCTGGCAGGAGGTTAAAGCCATTCCCCGTTATCCCATCCCTTGTCCCAGGCCCCTCTCCAGGTTTCCTGGAGCTGCTCTGAGGTCTCCCCTTAAGGAACCTTCTCTTCTCCAGGTTTAGTTCTCAGCCCTATCTCAGAGCTGGGGCTCCATGGCCTGACCCCCCCCCCCTGCACCCCTCAGGTTGGCTTCATTGAGGGTGATGGATCCCGCACTGGAGTGTTCCCAGCCAGCTTCGTGCACCTCCTGCAGGACTGATGGGTGCCCACGGCCCCTTCACCCTCCTCAGGCAGCTCCCGCTGTCCTCAGCAGCGACGGGACCCATCCGATCCCCTTCCATTGGGAATACCGACCGTGGATGGCGGCTGCGGGGAGCTCAAGGGCTGCTGCCTGCCCTGTGGGTAGGGCAGAGACCAGGCACGCTCGCGGCACTGATGGGTTGAGATGGTCCCTTGGTATCCCCCTGCTCATCCCTGGGGCTTTCTCCTCTCTTGTCCACACGGATTTGGGGTTGGAGGAGCTGCACTGGGTGCCCTCACCCCCCTCTGCTCAGAGCCATGGATCCCCCTGCCCAGCCTGGGGGCTTTTGGGATGGGGGGACAGGGCTGGGGAGCAGCTGCATCCCCCCATCCTCCTGCTCTACCCCGGCTGTGGGATGAGCAGGGAATAGCAAAGGGTTTTACTGGCTTCTCCTTGAGGGGCTGGTGGGCTCTGAGGATGCAGCACAATGCCCATTCCCTGCTCTGGGGTGGGGGGGGTCAGTGGCACCATAGAGCTCCTGCCCCATATCCTGTGCCTGGGGTGGGTGCTGGATCACCGCCCCAGCCCTGGGAGGCTCTTCCAGGGGATTTTACAGCTGTTTTGGGACCAATGTCCACCCCCCGTGCTGGTGCCCTTTGGGACCCACCTACTACCCCCCACCCCCCCCAACTCACCCCATTCCCATTTTGGGGTCAAATGTGTCATCTCAAACAGTTTTGTTCATGTTTTCTGTCTCTGGTTTCTAATAAAACCATGGGTTTTGTAAGGGCCTGGCTGCACATTGGGGGGCACAGCCATGGGGCTGGCAGTCCCCACCCCGCCTGATGCTGATTTCACCTCCCGGATGGGTACCAGAGGCTCTGTGACCTCCCATCAGTGATGGGAGCCTGGGGTTTGGGGTGCTGAGCATGGGGGGAGCACTGCTTTGTGTGGGGATGGGTGCACCAGGTGGGGTTCGGGCACCCAGGGGTGTCCTCCCTGCATGGGAGCCAGCCTGGGGTGCCCACCCTATGGTTGTGTTGTCCCCATGGGTGCTCCGGGGGGAGGGTTCTGCAGAGTAAAGCCTGGTGCAGGCTTAGCCTTCTCCTTGCCAACACCATAGAGAACCATGGAATGGGTTGGGGTGGAAGGGGCATTAAAGCTTATCCAGTTCCAAGCCCCGTCCATCCTGGCCTTGAGCACTGCCAAGGATGGAGCATCCAAACCTTCTCTGTTCAACCTATTCCGATGTCCCTCTATACCCCCACAGGGAAGAACGTCTTCCTTGTACCTAATCTAAATAGACATAGAGATCACAAGTTACCTGTCATGACTGGAGCTGGTTATTACAGTTCCAAAGAGCTCGGAAGTCTCCTGCCACATTCCCACTCTCTGGAATGCCAAGTTCAGAATAGACCCACTAAACTGTTAGAACCAGATCACCTTGAAGAAAGAGCTCAAGAGCCAGGCTCCAACCCTATTCCGCACCCCGGGGTCCTCTGCAGCACCCCTGGGTGCCCCCCCAGCCCGCGCCTCCCGTACTCATGTCCCTGCCTGTCATTCCCAGCTATATTTAGCCCTTCCCCGTGTTATTCCGCCTGCCTGGCAGGGGTTGATGACTGGCCGGGACAGCCCCACCTCCTTTCTGCTTTCTCTCCCTTCTCCTTCCTCTCTTTTTTCCCCTTTCTCCCTGCTCCTTCCCACCCCGCTTCCCTCTCCCTTCCCTGCCTGTATCCCCCCCCCAATGCTGGCACTGCCCAGCTCTGCTTTGGGATTGCCCCCCGGAGCCGGGATCCGTGAGCATGGGTCCTGCTGAGGAGCTGGTCCGGATTGCCAAGAAACTGGATAAGATGGTGGCCAGGAAGAGCACGGTAAGGGTGGCCAAGCCCTTGGCACACGCACGTGTGTATTTACATGCATGTGTGTATTTGCATGCGTGCACACGCATGTTTGCGTGTCACAGCGTGGTGGAGGACGGGAGGAAGGAAAAAGGGTAAAGGGGATGGGGTGTTCTTCACACCCCCCCCCCCATTGTGCTGAGTGGGTCCAAGGGGTGCTGAGCACCCACCAGCACCCCGGGGTGCAGCTTGTGCTGCCCCAGCTTCACCGCAGCGGGGTTTAGTGTGCCTCCAATCTGTGCTTCTCTCTCCTGCACCCCACTGCCCGTTGGACACAGGGCTATATTGGGGGACATGTGGCACCTTGGGGAACATGTGGGCACATCTGGGGGCATGCAAGCACATTGGGGGCCATACAGGCACATTGGGGGCCATAGGATGCATATGGGGGCATGTGGGTACATTGGGGGCCGTGCAGGCACACTGGGGGCCATGGGATGCATACGGGGACATGTGGGTACATTTGGGGCTATGCATGCACATTGGGGGCCATGGGATGCATATGGGGCCATGCAGGCACATTTGGGGCCATGCAGGCACATTGGGGGCCATGGGATGCATATGGGGACATGCGGGTACATTTGGGGCCATGCAGGCACGCTTGGGCACACAGGGGCACATATGTGGCACATATGGGGCCGTGTGGGCCCTCTGCAGTGCCAGGGGACCATGGGTGACAGGTGCTTGGCCACCAGCCCGGCCACCAACACCCAATCGGGGCTGGTGCTGCACCGTGCCCCCCCCCAGCCCCACACACACACGGGCACCCGGTTCCTATTGCACAAGCGTGTGCAACGTGCACAGGAAGGGCACAGGAGATGGCTCCTGGGGCTGCTGTGCCAGGATCCGGCCCTTTGGGAGCCACTGGGAGACCGGAGCTGAGCCCAGCCCTTAGAGTTAATATTTGACTGTTCCATTGGCCTTTACCCCGACCGGGTGCGAGCTCCTGAGCGGAGCCGCTGCCTCGTTGGGATGCCAACACTTAGAACCCAATGGGATCTGATTCCCCTTGGGAATTACCCTGGCTTCATCGCTATCTTCAGCCCTGCAGTCACTCTGTGCACGTCCCTCCATGGGGAACCTCGGGGGTCCCCCGGCTGTTTCCTTATGGGAGGTTTCCCCAAGCTTTCAGGGAAGTTCCTGCTTCCCAGCTGGGAGATGTGACCCCATGCGGCAGGAATCGGGATTGGGGTTTTAATAGGAGTGCATTGGAAGGGACAGGGAGCAGCCGTAGGATGCTGGTGGGAGGAAAGCGGGACACTGACTGCCTCGATGCAGCCCCCTCTTCCTCTCCTGCTCCTCAAGGAGCTCCCATGGCTTCTCCCCACTCTAGGAAGGGGCTCTGGATCTGCTCAAGTCCCTCACCAACTACACCATGACCATCCAGCTGCTCCAGGTGAGGGGGGCTGGCCTGGGGGGAAGCTGTTGCTGGAGAGGGGATACCCCATGGAGGGGTTTTTGCCCCATCCCTCCTGTGCTGGGCAGCGCATCCCTAAGGACACATCCCTAAGGACACATCCCTGTTGCGCATCCCCAGACCACGCGGATCGGGGTGGCTGTTAACTCGGTGCGGAAGCACTGCTCGGATGGAGAGGTGGTGGCCTCGGCCAAGATCCTCATCAAGAACTGGAAGCGGCTGCTGGGTGAGCCCCCGAGCCCCAGCCCCTTCCCCAAATCCGTGTATATCCTTGGAGGGATATTCCAAGGGCTCGTTTCCACTCCAGGATGGAGCAGTGTAAATCAGTGCCTGCCTTCCCAAAGGCTGAGCATCCTCCAGCCTGGGATGCAGCTCCCCAGGTGCCCAGTGCTGCTTTGGGCCCTGCTTGTGACACCCAAACCCTGCTTCCAGAGCCCTCCACCACCCCGAAGAAGGAGAAGGACATGGATGGGGAGAAGAAAGAGAAGGGGCTGGATTGCCCCAGCTGCCCCAGTGAAGGGGTGAAGCACCCCAAGAACCCAGCAGAGAAGCACAAGGAGAAGCACAAGGAGAGGTGAGGACTCCTGCGCACTGCTGGGCGGCACCAGCACTGGAGGGGCTGGTACAAACCCCTCTGCGCACTCCTTGGGATTGGGTCATCCATCGCTAGAGCTGTTTATGCCCTGGGCAAGGGGCTCCTCTGACCCTGCCTTGCTCTTTGTGCCCATAGGAAGCCCAGCAAGTCCAGCTCTTGTGCCATCACCCCTCAGGGCCATTCTGCTGATGCCAGCCTAGACAGGTACGTGCTGATGCTGCCATCCCGGAGGAGGCTGTGCTGGGGAATGGTGGCGCTGGGATGCGGTGTGCATTGTGCAATGGGCTCACTGGAGCATCTCTCCCTTCCTTTGGGCTTCTGAAGAAAGGCCAATGATGGCCGGAGCCCCACTGCGTCCTCCAAGAAGTCACCTCTGGACAGCAAGAAGGAGAGGTGGGTGTTTGGGATGGATGAGGATGGGGTCTGGTCCTGTCACTGGGCTGTGGATGGGGTCTGGTCCCCCTCACCTGGTCCCTATCACCACCTCTGACATGGGCCTTGTCCTGCCAGGAGAGATTCTGCTGACTCAAAGTCCTCCACCTCGGCCACTTCCTCCTCTTCCTCCCCACAGAAGAGGCTGTCAGGGGACAGGTAAGGAGAGGGCATTCCTGGGGTGCTTTGGGGATCCCCTTTGGGGATGCTTTGACCATGGATGGGTAGAGATGGTTGGGAGACCTGACCTGACGGGCACTGGGGCATTCCCACGGGGAGCAAATCCTCGTTTGGGGAGACTCACGCTGGTTTCTGAGCACTCGTAGTCACTGTGTGCCCCTCTCTGGTGCCATCCCCTCCTGTGCCCCCCCAGGAGAGCCTCTGTGGGCAACAGCCCTTCCCCAGCTCCCACTGGCTCCCGGAGCAGCTCCAGTGACAGCAAGGAGGAAAGGTAGGAGAGGCCCCATCCTGGTGCCATGGTGCAGGTCCTTGGGGGCTGTGCCAGGACCCTGGGGTCTGCTTGTTCTCCCCTGCAGAGCCAACAGCAGCAAGGCCAAAGCAGAGACCCCAAGGACCCCCAGTAGCCCCTTCTCACCCAGCCCCTGCCTCCTGGCCCCCTGTTACCTCACAGGGGACTCGGTGCGGGACAAGTGCATCGAGATGCTGACGGCAGCGCTCCACATGGATGGTGAGTGGGGCTTGGGATGCTGGAGTCCAACCAGGGATGTTTCTTCTATGGGGCAGCCCTAAGAGGAGCAACCCTGCAGTAACAAGCAGGGCTCTGCACCCTGGGGCCCAAACGGCTTCAGTGCTCAGCAACAAAATGCAAGCAAAGGAGGTTGGGAGGGTCTCTGGTAAAGGGTTGGATGCGGGGATGGGCTCTTTGTGAGGCTGGAGATGGATTAAAATAGGCTGCTTAAAGATGGGTGTCTGCAACAAGTTGGGAGGGAGAAGTGAGATCTTTCAGGGGGGTTTCTCGGTGCATGGGGAGATGGGGCTGGCTTCACATTTTGAAGTCACCCCTTGGCCTCTCTGCCCTTTAGATGACTACAAGGAGTTTGGTGTCAACTGCGAGAAGATGGCATCGGAGATCGAAGACCATATCCTTTACAGGGGCTGGGGCCACACGCTGGGCTCAAGAGTGGTGCTGGGGGCAGGACAGGGTGACAGGACAAGGTGATGGGCTCTGCTGGCCCCGTTGCCTGCAGAGGGAGCCCAGAGCCCGGTTAGAGGATGATGCTGAGCAGAGCATCCCCTGGGCACCCGCACTGATCCGGTGCATTCCCCCAAACCCCTCTGCTCAGGGATCTGCCTTCATCCCTGGGGCAATAAAACCCAACCCCAGCCAAGGCTTCTTCTGGGACCCCGCTGGGGTACCCATGTTTCTTGCCAGCCCTGGTTCATCACGGTGCCACCTCCATTCACCCCCAGCTCAAGGCTTGGGGGGCCTCCTGGCAGCCCCCTAAGACCAGGACCAACCGCAAGGTGCTCTCCCCCTCCTCTCCTCTTTGTGGCTGTCAGATGGTGCAAGGCGATGTGGCTGTTTTCCTCCCTACATCCCAAACCATGCTTTACCCTCTAGAGCACAAAGAGAGGAAGACCCTGCCATGTGGTACCCCAGGGAGCATCCCTCCACCTCAGCTCCTTCACTTCCTTGACGCACCCCACATATCTTCCAGGAGCTGAAGAGCACGGACATGAAGTACCGCAACCGAGTGCGGAGCAGGATCAGCAACCTGAAGGACCCCAAGAACCCCAGCCTGAGGAGGAACGTGCTGTGTGGGGCCATCCTGCCCAGCCTCATCGCCCGCATGACAGCCGAGGTGGGACATGGGGCTGGATCTCATGGACCACATTAGCGCCGCCTCCCCAGTCCTCCCCCTGTTGGTGCCCAAGGGCTGGCAGGGGTTTGGCTTGGTGATGCTTGTTCCAGCATCTCCCTGTCCCACCTTAGTGCTGGTTACGGGGCATCAGGCACAGGGATGAAGCAGGAGGCACTGCAGCCCCCAGCCCATTGCAGTGTGGAATGCCACCAGTCACATTTGAGGGTCTCCATTCCTTCTGGAAGGATGTTCCCCACATCCAGCTTGTGGGAGCACAGCTCCTTCCATGGGGAGCCATGGGAACATGCAGGCAGCAGTTTCACATTGAGGATGGGGTGATCTGGATGGGCATGAGCTCTGCAGCAAAGCACAGAGCAGGACCAGTGCCGATCCTGGAGAGGATGGGGAGGGTGCTGGACCACGATGGCTTGCACCCTGTGCTGGCTGAACTGCAAGGAACCCAGACAGCAGCACTGACCCTATGCTGGTGGCAGGAGATGGCCAGTGATGAGCTGAAGGAGCTGCGGAATGCCATGACCCAGGAGGCCATCCGGGAGCACCAGATGGCCAAGACGGGCGGCACCGTCACCGACCTCTTCCAGTGTGGCAAGTGCAAGAAGAAGAACTGCACATACAACCAGGTGAGCCCTGCGAAGCCCCGGGGTCCCCGCTCTTCCCAGGGGACCCAGTTTATAGAATCACAGCATCCTGGAATGGTTTGGGTTGAAACAAACCCTAAAGCTCATCCAGTTCCAACGCCCCGCCATGGGCAGGGACACCTCCCGCTAGAGCTGCAGAGCTGCTCCAGCCCTCGCAGCATCTCCATGGCTTCAACAGCTCCATGTCCCTGTTGTGCTGTTGCCCCAGAGCTGGATCAGGACTGCAGGGGGGGCTCTGCTCTGACCACCTCCTGCTGCATCCATCCTAGGTGCAGACACGCAGCGCTGACGAGCCCATGACCACGTTTGTGCTGTGCAACGAGTGCGGGAACCGCTGGAAGGTCTGTGCATGGCCCCGGGTGCCCCAACCCATCCCTATCCCTATGGGGGGGGGGATGTGTCAGAGTCCCCCCCAAACGGTGCCAGGGGGCTGGGTGAGGGCTCACCCTCTGCTTCTCCTGCAGTTCTGCTGATGGTACCCGGCGATGGGGCTGGAGGGATGCAGTGTGAGACAAGGATGCTGTGACAGCCACATCGGGGTGCGGAGGAAGGTGATGCGGTGGCTCCGGTCCCTACATCCCAGCTCCCTGTTTCCTTGCACCCCAGGAAGCTGAGCTCTGGCAACAGATGGGTTTGCTTGGGAAGACCCTGGTGAATCCAAGTGGTCCATCCGTTTGCTTGGGGAGTGTTGGGAGATTACTGCCAACAGACACATCCTCAGTAAGGAAGACTGGTCTGTTTACAGACATTCCCTATGGATGTGGGGTTGTGCCACTGTCCTGGGAAACCAGGAGTGGGAAATGGCCAGGTTTTAACCCAAATACCTTCTTCCTCCACAGTGGGAGGACAAAGAGGGAGATGGGGTGGTTGTAGGGTGCCTGGGTGCTGGTGGGATGTCACCATGTCCCTGAGCTCTGTGACGCATGGACCATCCATCCTGGTTTTAGGGCACTAAAAGGAGGAAGAAAGAAGGGATGTGGGGGGCAAGAGGAGTGGGGCAAAACCCTCCAGCTAAAGCAATAAAGGTGTGAAATGCCTCTGTGGCACAGACTGCTTTCTGAAGGTTGTTGGGACCTGTGTATCCATTCACTCATGGTCCTCCAAAAGCCCTCTGCCAGCTCCAGAACATGGCTTGGATCCTCCAGCCTCCAGCTTGGGCTATAACAGTGGCTTGATGCTCATCCACCACCCACCTGGTGATGAAAGACCTTTACTTAAGGCTGGAGCTGTGCCCTGTATCCCATGGCACGGCAGGAATTCCACCAGCTGGAGGGTTTTCCAGGGAAAGGTGTTGGGAGGCACAACCTTTGGCTACAAGAGGTGCGGGATGGAGCCTCGCGGTACCCACCAGAATCAACCAGCAGCAGCGAGATGTGATGGGGACATAGGGGAGGTCACAGTGCCCATGGGTGACCATGGGTGGGGGATAAGGGTGTTGATGATGGGCAGGGAGGAGGAGGATGGAAGAGCTGTTGGATTAAGTGATCATTCATGTTTTGCTCCTGGTCTGCACACCCTATGGCTCCCCTAAGAAATCCCAAAAGAGGGAAGGGACCAGAGAAGGCAAACTGGAGAGCTGGGTGCTCCTGAAGGCTCCTCTGCCATTGATGTGAGGGTCCCCCCAGGGACGATGCTCCAGGTGGGGATGCAGGATCCATCCCTGGGGCACAGCAAGGGGAATACAGCTGTTTCCAGGGGTTGAAATGGGAAATGGGTGACTCTTGGAGATTGTTCCTAGGGCTGAGGCTCTGACCTGCTCTATGGGGAGGACACAGACTGGGATGATTGATGACACTTTGGGTCTGGCTGAGATCCTGCTGTCCTCAGCCCCATAGGTGCCATGGCTTCAAACAGCAAATGCTGGATCCCTCCGTGCCTGCAGAGTCTCTGTGTGCAGGGAGGATCAGCTTGGAGCAGTGGCCAGGCCACCCTGTCCCGCAGGGGCAGAATCCAGCACACAGGCACGGGAGCATCCCTGGTTTCCATTCCAATCCCAGGCTTCTCCCCCTGTTTTCCAGGCTCTCTCCGCCGCTGCCCTTCTCCCCCGCATTTTTCCAGCCTTAACAAAGAAAAACCCATCACTTTGGCTGCTTTGTTTCCTTGGCAACCCCATTTCCCCATCCTCTTGCTCAATGCCTCGCTAAACCCCCTGGTCCTCAAAGCACGGTGGCAAGGATGGAGTGGGGCATTGTGAGTCCTGAGCTCCATCCCAAGTGGGATCTGGACCCTTGGCCAGGGCTCTCCAAGCGCTTGGAAAGGGGATGGTGGGAATTGTGTTGGAACCCAACTGAATCTGGAGCTGATCTTTACACATCCTGTGCTCCCCAGCACAGTGGAACCCCCTCAGCACCAAGGAGCTGTTGGACCCCTCTGCATCCTCTCTGGGGTGATTCTGTGGCTGGCAGCCTCCCAGGAGGATGGTTGTGTTTTGGGGGCTACTTCTGGCCCATGGGAGCATCTCCTATTGGGCATTAAACCCAAACTTGAGCTGCAGCATCACCATCTAGTGTGTGTCAGGGTGGGTGGGTGCAGGTCTGTAGGAGCAGGGCTGTGGCTGGGGTGAGGAATTGGGGGCAGCAGGGGATGGGGGATGCAGCATCTACCCCAGCATCATGGGAGCCATCCATGCACCCAGCTTTTAGCCTTGTATGTTCCTGCTTTGTCTCCCTTTGCTGCAGAGTTGCTAAAACGTGCACAGGGGGTAAAAACATGCATGAAATGAGAGGATGCACGTGGTGTAGAACAGACCCCAGGGTGTACAACAGCCCATCCTGAAGACCTGAGCTCCTGTCTGCAGCCATGTCCCTTCTCTTCCCAAGGGAATGTCACCACTTCTGTAACCAGAAGGGCTCAGAGATGTTATCTCCAGTTCCTCAGTCAGTGTTCATGTCCCTTTGTCAGGGCTGGGGCAGATCCCACCCTGCCTGTCCCCATGGGGAGGTCCCTCCTTTGCAAGCTGAGCAATCAATAGAATGGAATGGAATGGAATGGAATGGAATGGAATGGAATGGTTAGAGTTGGAAAGGCCCTTAAGATCATAGGTAGTTATCCACCAAGCTCAAGCACTTGCTGCCTTCTCCAGCCCTCAAACCCCACATCTATCTGCCCAGCTTTGCCATTGTCATCATTCCTAGTTTTCTCCTGGGGAAACCACAATGGGTCACATCCCCGAGGTGATGCTCAGCATTCCCAGCGTTGGGAGCACAGGAAGGGGTCAGCCCCTCTGAGGGGTTGAGTTGCTTTGCTTTTAAAAGCAGGGCAATGCAGCACTGCGGTTGTTTGGGGAGGGCAGGAATGATGCTGAGGGTGCTGAGGGGAGGCCAGGAAACACCCACCATGCCCCCCATAGAGGGATGCATCAGAGCACAGCTGAGCTCAGGGACACCAGCAGCCACTCCCCAAATCCCAAAGGGGTTTTGGGGTCGAACCCCCCCAAAGCTGAGCAGAGTGAGCTCCAGCTGGGGATTTGATGCTAGGTGGAAGCCAGAGCTATAGGCACCCTGTGTCTCTTAGGGGCACCACATCTGCTGCATCAGAGCTTTTCAAGCACTCAGCTGCTCTGTTGCCGGGCTTTTGAGTTGCCTTTTTGTTTCAGTTCCACCCCAAAACTGGTTTCCCTCAGCACAAGGTGCTGCCTCTGCTTGGAGCTGTGTCCCATGGGTACCAGGCGTTGAAGGATGCGGAGGTGCAGTGGTGGGTCCCTAAATACCTGGGAGAGCTGGGTAATCCCAGCAGGACACCCCAGGGACTGAAACCCACACCGACATCACTAAAATAGGGGGAGAAAAAGCCTGCTGAGCCTCTGAGTGCTGCCTCCAGCTCCAGGCTGGGATGCAAAGGGAGCAATTTCCTTTCTCCTTCATTGTTCTGTGTTGATGGGAGTGAATCAGCTGCTCCGGAGCAGCTCTGAACACAATACAGTGATTGCCCAAACCAGCTCCACCTCCCCGCACGGCTCTTCCCCAGCCAAGCTGGAATACTCAGAGCAAAGCGATGGGTTTGAGCTGATGGGATGTTTGCTGGCAAAATAAGTGGGAAAAGTCACTGATCACCTGCAATGTTTGCAAGATATCCCTGGAGTTGTAGGGATACAATTCGGTGCCCTAAAGCATCCCCCAACCTCCCCGCCCTGGCCTTTCTGATGCTTAAATGCATCAAATGAGCCTAAAGTGGACCCAAACCTTTGCTTCTAAAGGATAGGAGGATATGCTTTTCCCAAAGAAAAAGCCTTGTGCCCTTTGGTTTGCTGAATCTGCAGAGTACTTCGATCTCAGCCTTCCTAAAGCCACAGCACTCAGCAGGCTTTGAATAGACAGAGGAGGAAGAACTGAGCCAAGGTCCCCCATTAAAACCATAAAACCCCCACCAAAACCAGTGTTTCTTGGCTTTCAGCTGGAACCATCGTGCTCTTCTCCTGCAGAGTCAAGAACGGAGGAGATGCCAGGGAAAACACCCCATGGAACACTATCAAATCACTCCCTGTTCCATCCAGACCACACGGATTCCCATCCGCATCAGGAAGGTGACCTGAATACTGTGGAGATGATAAGAAATGCCACATTGGCTTTTCCCCTGATGCTTCTTGTTCTCCCTGCCCAGGAGCACTCAGCAATTAAGAGCAGCAATTAATCTGGAGTGATAAAATGAAGTGCCACGTGCCTGGGGAAAGGGCTGGGGAGCAGGAGCCCTTTGCTCTCTGGATTAGCATGGTTTAGGCCAGGTTTGGGTGCAGGCAGAGCAGCCAGGATGGGCTGAGGATGTCCCTGTGCATCCTGCATGGAAATGCTCTTTGTGCATCTGCAACATCCCCACAGTGTTTTTCCATCCCCTTCCCACCATCCCAACGTTTCCCAGCCCCACACAGACCATGTTTGATGAGCTCCTTAGGCAAAACACGCCCAGGACGGGAAGTTGGGTCGTGTCCTGCCTCTTCCTCATCTCCTTTCTCCAAGGTCCCTGTGTCCTGGGTTTGGGAAGCAGCTGGCACCAAAGGCCATGTCCTCCCAAGAAGCCGTCTTGGCTTTCCAAAGGGAAAGTATAAATAGCTTGTCCTGGAAGGAAGGGGTGACCCAGGAGCGGTGCCACCGCATTGCACACAGCCTGGCAGGGACAGACACCATCAGGGAAGCAAATGCTCACTGAGCCCTGCAGTGAGGGCAGTGAGGGTTCAGCTGCAATGCCACCGGGCTGGGATTGCAGCTAAAGGGGTGACCAAGCTGCTGTGGTCACCCTGAGGAGGGACCTGCTTTAGTTGAGCAAGAACTCTGGGAGGGAGCAAGAACTTGGTGTTGGGGATGCTAGTGTCATGCTGCTGTGGTGCTCGGCATCACTTCAGTCCCTGCATCCCCGCGCTGGTCCAGCACCGCTCTCCATCAGGTTGTCCTGCCCAGCAAGGAGCTCTGCTCCCTCTGCTCCACTGTTTTGCAGGTAAAAAGGTGATGTTTCCTTCAATGGAATAGGAAAAGCTCCTGGTGATAGGAGACGCAGAGCCCTGGGAGGAATCATGTGCTAATGCCCTTCCATTGCAGCCGTGGTGAGTCATCCAGGCCCTCTGAGGATCCCAGCTGCACTTGGATACAGAGGAAGGTAGAAGCACAAAGGGAGAGGGAAAATTGCTTCACTCCTAAGATGTCTTGGCTACAGCAAGGGAGAAAGAGTGCTTCCCTTTGCCATCCACCCACAGCTTCATCCCATAGCCTTGGGGATGGAGGTTTGCTGTTGGGTGGACAAGGAGAGATGCTCGTTTAGGAGTGAAATGGGAGCACTTAGCCTAGGAATATTCCAAGTCATTAAAAGAGCATAATTATTAATTAGTTTTCTTCCCCCTCGTCGCTGGTATCTCTTTGTGAGCAGGAGGAGGATGGGAAAAAGCCATTCTGGGATTGGGAAGTGCGTTGGAGCAACGCCACGAGGGTGGTTGTGGGCAGATGTTGCCTCCCTTCATCCTTTGCGATGCTGCTCCCAGTCACCCATCCGTATGGACACGTGCTTTTTGCTGCCTTGATGGGGACAGGAGGGTCCGCAGGGACTCCTGACCAAGCTTTGTGCCCGTCTGTGCTGTGGGAGAGGCACAACCGTGTTTGCACAGGACCCAAACAGGGCCACTTCCAGAACCAGGGAGCGAGAAGGGATTTACACATCCAACACATCCTTCCCCCCACACTGCTGCAGCCAAAACCTTGGGAAGAGGGACCCCCACCTCCATTTCCAGCCTGTTTTCCTCTCCCCTGTAAATCAGCTCCTATCAGCAGAGCGCTTCCTTCAGCCCAAAGGCTTCCATAGGCATTGGTCACTCAATATTGCTTCTAAATCCTTGTGTTTGGCTCTCAGCCACTTCGCCCGGGCTCGGAGCAGGGATGCTGGCATCTTGTGTTTAGCAAACACATCTCTATATTTAGCCAGGCAAGCAGACATGGAAGAGCTCTTCCAGTCATTAAATCACTGCTCTCAATTCAGCCTCCATTATTCTTCCTTTAGCCACCGGCTGGGCTGGATCGGGCAGCAGCTCCCCAGGGCCAGGCCAGCTGACACCTGCAGGTTTGCAGCCATGAACGGGTTCTCCAGGAGGAAATCCAGTCCCTACCCGATAACCAGCGAGGAAACCTGCCCTGTAAAGGTCTTCCCAAGGCTGTGGTGTGTGGGAAGGGGACAGGGATGTGGCTCAGAGCTCGGCTCTGGGCTGAGATGGCTCCAGATGGGAGCAGACAGGGGGCTAAAGGGGGGATTCTTGTGCCTTTCAGGCAATGCTGCCAGCCCACCCTCAGGGTGCCCAAAGCACCCATTTAGGGGTGCTCAGCATCGCCCCAGGGCCTTGGAGGGGGTGCTCATTCACCAGCCTTTCACAAGCACCAGAGGTTTCCTCCAAGACCCATTACTGGTGGGATTCAACCTGCAGTTTAAGCCATCACACCTTGGATGTGACTGGGTATCTCTTCTTTGTTAGTAAAGACAGAATCACCCCTCCAAAGCCTCCCCAGCCCAGCCCTCACTGGTATTCCCACTCCTTTCCCCAGTGCTGCTTACTTTTCCCTGGATAACCCCATGGCCACAGAAGAGCTGTGCTCTCCCCATGGTCTCTGGATGCTCTCAGTGCTGGCCAATGGACCAGGGAGGTGGCAGCAGCTCTGCCCCATGGCTCAGCCACCCACACCTCCATCCCCCAGCCCAAACACAAGCCTATCCCAAAGGAGGAGCATGAACAAGCAAAGGGGAGACCTGAGCTCTGTGCCTGGAGGAAAAGGCACCAAAGGGAAGAGCCGGACTGCACACCAGGATCGGGCACAGAGAGCAGCAGGGATTGCAACTGGGTCAGCACTGACCTGGATTCACAGCATCAAAGACACCAGCTTCCTGCCCGGCAGCCCTGGAGCCCTCGGAGGAGATGAATCCACGTGTCCATCCCTTCCTGGCACTGGCTCCATGGTGGATGTGCCAGTGATGGGACACCCGTGGCTGTGGGGACTGTGGGGCATGGCAGGAGCATCCCTCCCTGCTCCATAAGCATGGCCTGGGTCTAACTGACCTCTGTCCTGCTGGTCCAGCAACAGGCACTGACAAATGGATGGGGCTTGGAGCAAGCTGCTCTAGTGGAAGGTGTCCCTGCCCATAGCAGGAGCGTGGAATTGGATGAGGTCCCTTCCAACCCAAATCAGGCTGAGATTCTGTGAAATCCCCCATCATTCATGGGAGATGGACAAATGAGCCTTATTCCCTCAGGAAACCCAGCCACAAACCTGCTCCCTGTCCCTTGGTGGTGCAACGTGTGCGTTTGTACACACACGCATATGGATGGGGACCTTGTCCCTCCAGTCCCAGACACCAGGACACACGGCCCTCATGTCCCAGCCTCAAGGAACCTGCTCCCTGCCTGGGAAAACCCAGCCCCAGCTCCTTTGGGGAGCCCAGGGCTCCTATTCACATCAATTCCCTCTACCAGCAGCTCAAAGCTTTCCTTTTCCAGCCCAGCTCCAGCTCAGAGCAGCAGCATCCAGCTTTGATGCTCCCCCCTCTCCAAGATGGTTCATTTACAGGATGACTCACAGGTTGTTAGTGCTCCTGATGGAAAGCAGTGATGCCACCTTTGAGAGCCAGCTGGGAAAGGGAGGGGGGGCACATCCAGGCTCACAGCTCCCTGAAATCCAGGGGGATGCTGCCAGTTCCCAATCAATGCTCCATTGACAGGCAAAGACCAGGAGGCGGTGGTGAAAATACCTAAATAAACAAGCATCAGGACAAAAGAAGGCTCCCTTGAGATCGAGTCCCTCAGGGATGGGACATGGTGAGACGTTTGCTGTTCCAGCCAGGAACAAAGGAAAAGGGTTTTGGAACCCCTCAGATAAGATAATTAGGGATGAAAAAGCAACAGGATGAACCAGCTGATGCACCCACCCTGTGTCTGTAAGGAGCTCAGTCCTGGGTGGGAGCAGGGGGTCGGGGCACCATAGCCCAGTGAGGGAGCAGTCTCCCTTGTGCCCTGAGGACATGGGAAACGTCTTGGAGGCATCATTCCTGCAGGGAAGGGATGGCTGTGAAGTGCAGAACAGAGATTTCCCACCCCAGCTCCTACCCCGGCCATCTCCCAGGTGCCCTGCACACAACAGCAAAGAACGGATGCTGAAAACACCCCCTTCACCCCCCCCCCCCCCTTCTCGCCATTCAATCATGCATAATGGGGAGGCAGAGAAGAGCCTCATCTAATTTGAGCTCCCCTGAGGGATGGGCTTTGTTCTTTCCCGCAAGGTATGAAAACACGGGGATGTGTTGACGTGGGGAAAGCACAAACCACAGACATCAGCCCTTTTCCTCTTCAAGGCTGATTTAGCTGGAGCTGTCAGTGGAGGGAAGGGATGAGATGAGCCCCAGGGAGCCGGGAAGGAAGGGGGGAGCAGCCTGGACCCACTGCTCGGTGGGTACCGGTGTGGTTGGGCTGCTGCTTGCAGAGCATCTGGTCCATTCTCTCTCTTTCTTGCCATCCCCAAAGCATCTCAGACCTACAGAGAGCAAAGCAAGATGCAAGGAGAAACGCAAGTGGTCAGAAAGCCTCTGAGCACAACCATGAGGTTAGGATGGGGTGAAGCCCAGGAACCCTCCTGCAGCACCCATAGGTGCAAACACAGCCCTGTTCTTTTTGCATGTGGTTTTCTGCATATCCAGCCTAGATCCCATCTCCTACTTCCCATCTTCCACCAGGAAAATCCCAGCTCCTCTTGCACATCCTGCTCTTTTTAGGCTTTTCCTAAAGCCTAAAAGTACTTTTTAGGAGTTAATTTGGCTCCTCTTGAGCATCTGAGGATGTGGTGCTCCATTGACATCGCTTTTGGGGAGAACGTGGAAAAGCAGCCAAAAGGATGGAGACAAAAGGTGCCTGCACGTGTGATGTGTCCCTGCCTGCAGGTACCATCCAGGGTGTTAGGAAGGGCCATAGACAGTGATGGGACCAGGATGCAGCACCCACAGTGGCATTTCAGTCAGTACCCATCCCCGCAGGACCGATCACTGATGCTCAGCTCCAGGTCTGAGCAGAACTGGCTTTAAAAGCAAAACCCTGTGCAAGTAAAATATCTGCTTGTGCAGTATGGGGAGGAAAGAGAGCAAGCAGTACCCGAAGCCGTGGAGCCAATGCTGGGGCCATTATAACGATCAGTTCCAGAGGGAAGAGGATCTTTCCATGGTGAAATATGCCCTGTGGAGTTTGCAGTCTTTGAGTAAATCACAGCACTGCCAGGAGCAGCTCCAGCTCTATACCCGCCTGGATGGACCCCATGTCAAGGATGAAGTTTCCTCTTTGACAGTCTCAGCATCACTTTCATCACCTCAGTTTGACTTAACTCCTTTCCTCCTGTTTGCATGCAATGGGAGAAGCAGCATCCCACTGCTATCCAGGGAGTGAAGAAGAAAATACGAGCTACGTTGATGCCAGAGAGAGCTTCCTAAGAGAAGGAAGAAAGCAGAACTTGACTTGATAATGGGGCATCGATAAAACTCAGGATACAAAGAGAATTCCCTTGTTCTTGAGCAGTGTCAGAGATGGGGCTCAGGACTTGCAGGAGCCATCACTTCACCTCCTGCATGCACGGTCCTTGTGTATGGGTGATGCTCTCCTATCCAACGTGCCCTCCCTGCCTCAGTTTCCCCAAGTTTGGCACCTCCATCCATGCAACAGCAACATCTGGATGGGCAGCAAAGCCCTTTAAAGGCTTCCCACGTATTAGATGCACCCACCGGGTTTATTTCTAACATTCCAGCTGGGAAGCGGGAACCCAAACGCCGGAGCTGAGCCGAGGGGATGTGTTTGCTGGAACCTGCCAGGACGATGAGTCCTTAGCGGATAACCCTTTGCTAAAGCGGCAAGGGGGGGGGGGGGGGGTTCTCTGGCTGTGCCGGGAGCCAAGCAAAGGGATGAACCCTCCTCATCCACACTCAAAAGCTGTTTTGCACTTCCCGACCTGACGTTTCCCTCCCGCTGGGAGCGCTGGGCAGCAGGACTGCGTCAGAGATGTGCACAGCAGAGACTCAGCGCCTTGCTCCGGGCCTGGGGGGCTGGTGTCACCTTGGGAAGGTGTTTAAAGCCCGTGTCCTGGCTGTCACACACGTGCCTCTGCGCTGCCTGGCTTTGGGGAGCCAACGTGTGAATGGATGGAAACCCTCTCCAGGCAGAGGCTGATGCATCCCACGAGGAACAAAGCTCAGGACCTCGAGCTGTTATAGCACATCAAAGCCATCTCCATGCTCCCGATCCCTGTCTGTGCCCATCCCATGAGCCCTCCAGGAGCATCGCCCCCAAAGCCAAGCAGCACAAACCATCGCACGTCACCGCTGCCTCCTTCGGCAGCGGCCCAGGAGCTGTTTAGCATCTGAACCAGCTGATGAATGAGAAGCTGCTAATTCCCTGCCGGGCCTTCTGATGAGGCTCTTGATGAACGGTTTGGATGCTTTGACGCTGCGGGAGCTGCGCAGACTGCAAAGCCCAGCTCCAGGCTTGACCCAGCTCCATGGTCCTTGTCCCCTGCTCCATCCCTCCCCAGCCCAAAGCACCTCAGACTGCAGCAAACTGCTCCCCCCCCAGCCAAGCCCAGCACACGAGGCAACGAATGAATCCAGTCCCAAAGCAAAGAGGTGATGGAGACACCCCAAATGTGGGCCCTCACATGCACTGGGTCCCCAAGCCTCCCTCCTTACCCCCCAGCACTGTTCCCCACTCCCTCTTCAGCATCCTTCCAAACCCCTCAACCCCACAGCAACTCCCCATGTACCCCTCCGGCTCTCCCCCCATCCCTCCAATGCCCCCCACCCCAACCGCATCCCTTCAGTTCCCTCCCCCAGTCCCTCAACTCATTGACTCCCTCCCAAATTCCCCAAACCCCCTCAACATCCCCCAACCCATCCAGCCCCCCCCCCCCCCGGTATATGGGGTGAGAGAAGGAGGCAGAGAAAAAGAGGTTGGAGTGTGGGGGTCAGGGAGAGCCCAGCTTTGCTTTGCGGACAAGAGGGGGGCTCTTTGTGCTCCCCCCTTCTTCCAGACAAAGAAATCCCGATCCAGCCACAGCGCCGAGATCCATCGCACCCTCCCCAATCCTCCACATCAAGCCCACAGCCCCCAGGGATGCTCGGGGCTGCAGGCAAGGATGGAGGGCACAGGGACAGTGAATTGGGGGGGAGGCAGGCAGGGGTCCGAGGGAGGGACAGGGACATGGATGGTGGGAACACAGGGAATGGGGAGAGGAAGGCAGGTAGGAGCAGTGGGATGAGGAGGATAAAGCAGGGATGGTGAGGAAGGCAGGCAGGAATGGGGGGGAGGAAAGATTGTGGGGGTGAGAGGTGCAGGTAGGGACCTGTGGGGAAAAAGGCAGGAAGGAACAGTGGGATGAAGGGGATAAAGCAGGGATGTGTGGAGCACAGGGATTAGGGCGGAGGAGGCAGGCAGGGATCGGGGAAATAGAGACCAGGGAGGGAAACAAGGACCTGGCGCAGGCACGGAGGGAGGAGGGAGGAAGGGATCAGGCAGGGACGGGAGGGGGGACAGGTAAGGAGCCGTGGGAGGGGGAGAGCCGGCAGGAAGCGGGGGGAGCAGGCAGGGGGTGCAGGCAGGGAGGAGGAGGAGGAAGAGGCAGGCAGGGGTGGGGGCAGCGCCGGGCACGTGGCTCGGGGGACACGCCGGGTGTATAAAGCGTCCCCGTCCGCCGCGCCGGGCGAGAGGCGGCGGCTGCGGTCGGGAGCGGGACTCGAACCCGCGGCTCTCGGGTGCGGGCCATGGAGCTGCCCACGGCTGCCGGCACCGCCTGGGGCAACGGCAGCGCCTGGAGCCCCCTGCCCGGAGCCAACGCCACGGAGCCAGCGCAAACCAAGAACGCCACCTCCATCCTCATCGCCATCGTTATCACCGCGCTCTACTCCGTGGTGTGCGTGGTGGGGCTGCTGGGCAACGTCCTGGTCATGTACGGCATCGTCAGGTGAGAGCCCCCGAGTGAGGGCGAGTGAGGGGCAACGGGAGCGCGCACGGGGGTGAAGGGTGCAGCCACGTACAAGAAACGAGGCAGAAGTGAGGGTGTCCCAGGACTGGGTGTGCGAGGCAGCGGCAGAAGGGAGCGTGCACCGGGGGTGAGCGTGCACTGAGTGTGAGAGCAATAGGAGTGAGTGTGCCCCGGGACTGAGCATCCCCCGGGTGTGAACCAGCAGCAGGAGCGAGGGTGCACCGGGACTGAGTGTGCTGTGATTGCGGCAGCGGCAGAAGCGGCCGTGCGCTGGGTGCTTGTGAGCAGGTAGCACACGAATGGCACCACCAAGAGCTGCCCCATTCACAGGGAGCCTCCCGAGCCCCACAGCCAGGCAGAGGCTCCGCTGGTGCCTGCTCACTCCATCACTGGCACCTGAGATGCACACAGCATGAATTATCCACCCAGCCCATTCCCGGCTCCGCTGGGAGCTCCCGTTCTGCTGCTGCAGCCGCTGACTCCGGCTTTTCTTTAACAAAGAGCAGGAGCCTGCATCACCCAACCCAGCTCGCACCACTGCCGAGCTGCCCCCCAACACCCACTGCCTCCTCCAGCAGCAGGTCCTGGGGGACCCTGAACCCCACTTTGGCTCCATCCAGTTTTGCAGCGGCAAAGCGGGTACCAGTGCAGGACCTTGGCTTGCAGAGGCGCCTCTGCTGAGGCTTTCCCTGCGCAGGGAGCTGGGGTCTTCTGGGTCTCTGCACCCCGAAACAGGAAACAGGACCCCTCAATGCCCCCCTTTTCAGGAGGGAGATGCTGCTGTACCCAGCCTAACGCTTGTGCTGGGGTGCAACATTTCCTGCCTGTACGAAGAGCCCCTTTGTCCAAGACAGTGATGCCCGTCTGGCTGAGATGGGTTGACCTGACCAAGGCTGTGGTTAATGATGACAAAGCCAAGCCTTGCAGAACACAGAACCTCCATGGCCCCAGCAGCAGGAGGGGAAGGATCCATGCTCCCCATCACACCACTGTTGGCAATGGGCTTCACAGCACCCAACCAATTCCCATCACCCCAGGGTTTGCTGTAGTCCCAGCAAGGGCCAAAACCTGCCGGTGCTTGTGGCTGGGTTTAGGCAGCCCCCCCAAATGCCCATTTAGAACCATTTCCCCCCCAGCACTTTCAGTCCAGAGCGATGCTCGCAGGAGGTCAGTGCAGACCGGCACTGCCTGTGCATGAGATGGATGTGGTGACTCACCAGGGAGAAGGAAACCAGCCTCAAACATGCCCATGAGGCACGCCAGGCTGCCCAACAGCCTATTTATAACCATCTGAGAGGGTGGGCAATGGGCATGGGATGGGATGGGATGGGATGGGATGGGATGGGATGGGATGGGATGGGGGTGTCACTCACTGCCCCTACCTGACACCAAATGGGATTTCTCATCCACTCTAAGTAGCTTTCAAAGCCAGTCCTGGTCTGAAAAAGCAAATGAAGGTGATTCTTGCAGAGACATCCACCAGGTCTGTTGTCACTGTGAAGGATGAGAGTCCTTAGCCCCCTCCAGCTGGCTCTGCTCTCTGAGGGGGGGCATTTTAACAAAGCTTTCATGTGCAAACAACATCTTGATTGAACTCACTGAGTAACCTAATGGTACCCACGCTTTAGAAAGCCTGGATCTACATTATCCACAGCTCCCATCGTCAGGGCTTTTAATTCCCCCCATTTCCCACCCACCAACTGATACTGGGATGAAACACATCTCCCAGGGAATGAATAAATGGCCCTGGGACAGGAGGGGCTGCAGACACACCGAGCCCAGCACGTGCCTTTGACCCATACGTGGTTCCGCAGGGGTTTGCTGGCAAGGTTTAGGACAGGGAAGCTGTGTCCATGCAGGATAAGGCTGTGAAACGGGATCAGCTCGGGTTCAGACCTTGCTGCCAGGGGTGGCCCTGGGTGCCTGGGGATGCAGCGCTGAGTTTCCCACAGCAGCACTGCTGCACCCAGCGCTGCTCCAGGGGTTTTCCAAGGGGTTTCTGGCACTTCCTTATTTGACACGAGGTTTGGAGAGTGAAGAGCTCCCTACCTGGGAGCCCAGATGGAATCTGAGCTGCCCTGAGCTGGCCCCATCCCCTCCAGCCTCATCTCTCCATCAGCGCCTTCCAGATTGTTTCGTTCAAGTGTGTCAGCTCCCAATCAAGGCACTTGTTTAATTGCAATGAATTTGGCAGCCTGGGGAGCTCCATCAGCTCTGCTGCGGGCGAGAAACCTCTTCTCTGGAGCAGCAGCTTTGTTTGCAGCATTGAGGGGGTCACAGGATGAAACCCCCGATCCTATGCAGTGGGGCTGGATCTTGTCCTGAAACCCCAGTTCTGGGGGCTCAATTGTCATCCCCATCACCCCACTCACCTTCACCATCCCCATCACCCCAGTCGTCTTTATCATCCCCATCAGCCCAGTTATCCCCATCACTCTCATCTTCCCCATCATCCCAGTCACTTTCACCATTTCCATCTCCTCAATCATCTTCACCATCCCCATCACTCATCATCCCCATCATCCCAGTCACCCCATCATCCCCATCACCCCAGTCATCCCCATTCCTGCTCTCCCCCCACCAGCACAGCCTGGGGAGGGGGATCCAGCCCTGTTCCCCCACTGCTGGCACATCTGGCTGGGGCTGGAGAAGCCAAACACGCCTGGCAGAGCACAGTGTGAATAACTGATGTTTTCTCCACTGTGCTCACAAAGCAGAGATCAAAGAAGTGTGAATCTACCCAAAATGACTAGCTTTTCATCTAGGCGAGGCAAAACCTGGCAATAAGACCAAAGAGAAGTGAAAATAACACAAAAGAGAAATGAAAATGACACCAGAGAGAAGTGAAAAGGACTTTTCAAGGAAAAGACATTCTTAATTCTTTTTTTAAGGCCATATTTCAAATAAAATCAAGTTCAATATTTCCACCCTTGGGCAAGAGGCTGCCATTTAAGCCAAGGCAAATGAGAAGGGACCTGGGTGCTGCTTTTCCAGTGAGGAATAGACTTTGCAGCCCCTGGTGCTACCATCAGTGTAACCCAGAGTCTCTGTCCTCTGATGGAGGAAAGGCTAAAATGAAGGGGGTGAATGGTACCACCAAGCCTAGGAATATCTTCCCTACATCAGCCTGCTTTTCTGGTCTCCTGCCAGGGCAGCAGAGCAGCAACCATCCGAGACAGGAGCTACTCACCCCAGTTTACTCCATGCATCCCATCACACGATAGGGTTCTTCCATGGGCTGCATCAATCATCCTCTCATCCAGCCACCAAGGGGTTGTCTCCTCTCTGCCTCTGGTCTGGGGATGCTCCAGGCAGGTTTATCCATGCATGGAGGTGCTTGTGTTCAAACTGACACTTTCGTTGGTTAATTAGGGTGCATCTAAATGAGCCTGGGGCTGTGGAGGCTGCTTTGAACAAGAAGTTGCTGGAAGGGAGCACAAGGAAAGGGTTTGAGCTGCCCCAACCCCAACACGCTGCCCTTTGGGCACCCTCAAAGGCCCCCTCAGTAGCGGGGATGCGCATCCTCTTCCAACCAGTCACGACGTTCAAAGCATCACCTTGAACAGGGCTGGGTGCTCTGAGGACACAGACCCATGCCCACCAGCCCCGGTCCTCACCAAAACTGCCTCATCCCTTCAGGAAGGCTTTTGGCACTCGGGACTGGCTGTTCCTCTCACCATGATGTGACGGGGAGCAGAACCAGCGTGCTCCATGCCATGGCCAAGGCAGGCAGGCTTTTCCAAAGGCTCTGGAGTATTAGCTTGGTTAATTGGGCTGCTTCCAGATGGCTTCTTTCCGGGTGTAATCCATCCAATTTCTGCAAGTCAACTCGACAGGGAAGCAAGGGAGAGAATCAGGATTTACTGCCTGGAAAATCAGATAGAGGATATTTTGGGAGGTAAAGGACATTGTGCCACTCCCGCACGGAAATGGGGTGAATTGATGTCATTGGAGAGGTGACTTCCCTGAAATGAATTCAGATTGCCTTTGAATAAAGGCAATGAGCGTTGGACAGGGCTTGGAGCAAGCTGCTCCAGTGGAAGGGATCCCTGTCCGTGGCAGGGGTTGGAGCTGGAGGAGCTTTAAGGTCCCTTCCAACCCAAA
>JBCJKH010041895.1:0-38867 GCA_039877255.1 Loriculus beryllinus | reverse complement strand
TCCAACCCAAACCATTCTGATTCTATGATTCTAAGGTAGTCTAATACACACATCGAACACTTATCTGAGCAAAAGATAACATGTTCAAATGTACTGACCAACAAGAACCCTCACACTGAGGTCAATAAGAACTTGGAGACACTCAACACTATCAAAAAATTATCTGTGGCTATACTCCATATAGAACAGCTATATGGAAGTAAATACAATTTCAAGTTTCAAAAGCTTGTATCTTCAGTATCTATTCTGATCCTCAGTTCTGGGGCATGAGGACAGGTTTTAAATACTTTGAGGAACAAAGTTAAAAGCGGATGATTAAAGGGAACGCAGATAAGAGCCTCTGATTTTCTGGCCAAAAACTTGCTCTTTCCTTTGCAGGTGTGGAAACCAAATGAACAGAAACAGTGAGTTTCAAAATGTAACAGCTACAGGAAAACTCAACTCTCTCAGACAGAAGCAACACCATCAAAAGAAATAAAACCAGACAACAGCAGCAAACCCTTGTACCCTCAGGGTAAGGACTGTTCTAGCCGGCATGATTTGGCCAGTGCTGGAAGCTCCTGAGACCAAATACCTTCTGCTGAAGAGATGCTAGAAGCTAGAAGAACAGCCTAATTGCTATGGGTATTGCTAAGTACAGAATTCCAGGACAGCAAAAAGCTTTCTACACAAACTGGCAGGTAAGTGTTAACTCATTTTCTGTCACACAACTGAACATCTTCTAAAGACACCAACATAACTCTGCCAACATAGAATGGGGATTCTCTTCCCTCACAAAAATTAACTAGATTTTTAAAGTTACAAAATTGAACAACAGATTCAGTGTACGCTTTAAATGATGCAAACCCCAAAGCTATCCACTGGAAAAAAATCCTAAACATTTTCATCCTCTGTCTTCAGCAGAGCAGAAATTATATCAGGTTTATTATGAAATAATACTGTTCATGGGGTTTTGTCCCTGGAGTTTTGGAGAGATGTCTGGACAGCAGAGAAAAGAGAAATATCACTTCTCCTAGGCAGAGGCTGTATACAATATTGAAACATGGGTAAGGGCAACAAATTTCATCACCCCTAGGATGGGAAGTAACGAATTCAGCTGCGCTTGCTTATCTGTACAACAAGCTTTGTCCTATAGGCTATTAAAAGTCTGATATATAAAAGTGAAACTATTAAAAATCATAGCATCACTGACTCTGAAAGTGTCAGTACGACAGGAGGACCGTGATACTGCAGCAATCCAAGCTGAAGAAGTGAAACATTTGATTTCCAGTTTCAGGCTGTTTTATTTGGCTGTGCACTGGACAGAAAACATCAAAACCACAAAGAAATAGACTACTGCCCTTGAAGAATCTGACCCTAAAATGAATCAACGCTTGCTTGCTGTTTCTTCTAGAGCTAGAACTATTTGATCTGAGACAGTTTTCTTTAATTAAACTTACATCACAAAGGATATTGCTTAGTTAATTCAAACGGACTTCTGTCTGAAATTAGAGCTCTGTGGTTTGGCTGCGATGCAGACTCTGAAAAATACCAAGGAACTTCATTTCAGAAATACAGCCAGTAGCTGGCATAGAGAGGTTGAAATACTTTTTCATATGCAAAAATATATATATACACAGGTATACACACACTCCAAGTATTTGGTACTTGTTTCACTGCTGCTTTAGAGTTGAGAATGAAGAAGAAAATGAACTTCACAGGCAAAAAAAATCAACATGACTGTACTGTGCCTCTCCTCTAATATGCATGGAAAACCTCCCTCACACAAGAGAAAGATAACCTTCAAAGACATCCATCCATGCTTAACCCCTACATGCTTTTCGGTGGCAACAGGCTATCTTTGCTTGAAAAGCTGGGATGTGATCTGGCCCAAGACAAACTAGTAGGATCTGCTGAGTTATACCATTTAGTTGTGACACCAATTCATTCTTTCAGCAGTCAGGCAAAGGCTTTTGGCCACTGCCTTACTTTTGTACAATACATATGATTAATAAAAGGCACTGCTGCTTCATACACCCCTCCAGTTCCATAGCCTCAGAGCTCTTCAACAAGAGAAAAAACCCAAGGGAGGAGAAGTGAGGGACTAGAAAAGAGAGAAGCTCTGAAGGAGCACTCAGCATTGCTGACTCCTAGAGACATGTCTCAAGGCATGCAAAGAATTAATTACTCCCTGAGGTATACAACTACAACATCACTTGAAACTATCATATTTCTGGCTAGTTCCCAGGCATTTGTAGCCAACAGGTGCCTAGGAGTCGCACAAGTTTCTAATTAGCTCATGTGCTGTACTTCAAAACTAATTACAAAAATGGCTGGATTATAACGTTGCAGGGAGCCATTCATAGGCCATCTACCGTTAAGGAGAGGGAAGTTTTGTGAAGGTTAATTAGCATTTTTAAAGTACGTTGGAGATGAAAAGCATAAAGTCTATGCTTAATAAAAGACGTAGAAGTAGTACTTTCTACTCCATGAATTCCTTTTTGCACTGAAAGTGAATTGCAAGGGTTGCCTTAAGTCTAAGAACATAAATTTTCATGTTAGAAGAATTAAATTAACTCCCAACAGGACTGATCTGTTAGGGAGTGGAGAACTCCAGCAAGACACAAATTATCAGAGGTGACCAAGGCATCCTAGTGCAAGAGGTACCAGTGCTGGTTCCTCGGTAGAGGTTCTACGTAACTAAAATTAGACACTTCCCTATAACCTGCCCTTGACAAGGTCAAATAATCAAACCATTATGAACAGGCACCCTCATATTAAAATAACACACAAATGTTCTCCTCTTGTGTCACCTACTAGCTGTTCTCTGCTCACACACCACCACTGGCCCCTTCAATAGGGGTGCTATGTACATCTGAATCTTTCTCTGAAGTTGCATCCACAGCAGCTTGCACTATTCTTGCCCAGTGTTAAGATTTTTGGAGTGACAAAGGACACCAGACACATTTTCTGTAACGAAAATTGTGTTCCCCAGACTTTAATTTACATATAATATTTTTAATGAACTTATAATTGCTTTTTGTGAGCTTGGGAGATAATATACAAATCATTATTAAGCAAACACACATTTGGTATAAATTCTGCTTCTTCACAAGGGTAATAGGGAAAAATTAAGTGTATTCATTAATTACAACAAATACATTCAAATTATTTTGTTCATATGATTATTATTTATGATGTAAATCCAAAATTGTCACTGACTTGAAAAGTTATTACTGTCATCAATAGAAAGATTATTTTAGTGCTACAGATGGTTGTCCTTTTATAGGCCAGTTTAATGACTTCTTATCTAATCTGTCATGCATTATTTTGTTGTCATTATGAATTTTTTAAGTTTCATATCAATCCACTTTGATGTTTACTAAACAGATGGTGTTATTTAAAAAAGGGAAAAGCATAATAATGACATTTATTTCTCAAAAATAATCCAACACTATTTTATATTTCTTTTGTTAAGTATGAAAACTGTGTCATTTGTTAAAAAAAAAATAAAAAACCAAAAAAACAAACAAAAAAAACCCCAAACAAAACAAAGAAACCAACCACTTACATCAGAAACAAGATTATTCAGAAGTTGTAAACCTGAGCAGCTTCCAAAGCAGATCACCAAACCAAACTGAAAGGTTTCCCTGAAAGGCCATTACTGAGCCCCAAAACTGTTTGTCAATTAAGATACATTAGGAACCTATTTACTGTAGTTCTCAGCATTCCTTTTCTTTATACAAAGCATTATTGGCAAAAAGTTGCAGTAATTGCTAGGTGATGTAGGTAATTATTTAACACACAGGTGAGAGAGACCCCACTCTGCTGCCTGAAATCTACTTAGGTTGTGGTAATTATGAAAGCACCTCAATTTACAGAACGTTTTGCTTTCTCTTTGTAATCTTTATGACTCCTTTGTTTAATCAGTGCACTGTCATCAAACAGACACAAAGACTTGGAGAGCTGAGCACTACAGCAAACAAAATTACTCACACCTAAATGAACTAAGAGTTCAGAGGATTGTAAATAACACTGACATCAGAACAATAACACAGTTCAATCTCAGTTCACCAGTATGAGCCGAAAAACCTTTCCCCTCACCTGTAACTTCTAAGATTCTGCAGAAATCTACTTCAAAACACACATAAGACAAAGTGAAGCATTCTAGACGAGGAAATTGCAGAGCTCAGGATCTCTTAACTCTACACCTTCCACACCTGCATTCTGATACAGGCTTCACTTACAGGATTACCTTCCTCACACACAGACTGCCAACATTCCCCCTAATTTCTAACAGCAAACAAAAACTGTTTGTGGAGCTCATCTAATGAATCTTCTGTTTCTAATAAATATTATAGTGGCTAAAAGAGAACAATCATTGGACCATAGCTCTGAGCCTTCCCAAACTTCGAGTATACCAAGGACGGGTATCTCACAATCTTTCCAACTCTCAGTTCTGGTTTGTCATCACTTCTTACTGATAAAGATATTTTCTCTGACATCAAAACAAAATGTCCCTTGCTGCAACTTGTGCCTATCTGCCTCCTCCTCTTTTCCAGACTGCTTATGCAGTGGTGGATAACTGGACTCCTCTCTTACCCTGCTTTCCTTCAGGCTGAACAAACCACATCTCCCTGCCTCTCCATTCAATATGCTTTCTAAAGGGTATCACACTTCCATGTGCATATCGAGTTCCACCTATTCCCTATCAGTAATCAATCATCTTCAGGTGACAAACAATAACTGCTGGAACTAGATCAATAACACCACAATGACCAACCCCAGCAGATGAGTTTAACCATGCTTTCGGATGGACAAGAAGTACTTTCTTCCTGCTTTATAGTACGAGAGGAAAATAAATCAGGAAAATGGATGTTCTTTTCCAGAGCATTCTCTCTTAGTATGCTTGTTACTGAGCTTTCCATAATTTTAGAGGGTTTTATGTTTGTGATAAAACATCATGAGTAAAATGCAACTAATTAGCCTTTGTTAATTGTGTTACCTGTTTACAGTATGCTGCAGTAGAATTGCTATAATTGTGTATCTGCTTTTGTAGTTAGCCAACAGATGTGTCCCCAGCAGGAAGTTCCTTCTATAATATATACTTAGCATGGTGATGATTCCTGCAAAATGTGGATTTCTCTTGGCACAGGCAAAACATTGAAAAGGAGCTATAAAAAGGTGTGTTACAGATTTTCCCAGGAAAATTAGCAAAGCCTGTCAATTTATACCACTGTTTCTAAGAGGAAAGGACAGAGTTAATAATTTCTCATTGTCCTAACAGGAATAAACATGTTAGTGCAATATATTTATTGCTCACTGGACATGACATGGGCCTCAGCACTTGTATTCCTCATTAACTAAGCTGGGCAAATTTATCTCTGGTACAGCTCTGTTTAAGTCACTGGAATTGCACCAAGTCTGCATTTGATTTGATGGTGATCATTAACAATAAACTAAAGGAAGGGTATTAGCAAAGCTGATGTCATTGCCTTTCATCAGTCTTCTACAGGGAAAAAATAGAGTTGACTTGAACACAGGACGATTTCAGGGATTTTTTACATATATTTTGACTAGTACAGCATCAGTTTCTCATTAAACTCAACTCATACAAATTGCAGAGAATAAAAGTAAGCTCTAAATAATGTATCTTTTTAAAGCACCAAAGACTATCTCAGTTCTTACAGAAGCATGACTCAAAGCCATCTCTAAGCACACTCATACAAAAGTGAATGAAAGACACAATACCTGTGGCCACAGGCTTGTATTTAGTGAATAGCATTTTGTTTCTTAAACAGACAAAATTAAGTTCTTTTAATAGACCAATTCTTTCCTGCTTTATCTCCATAGTCTGGCTCTATTGGCATGTCTGGGATGCCAACTGTTATTCTTTAAATTAACACAGTCATCTGTTCAGCAGAAAAAAAGGAATCATTGAACTATATTTAACAAGATGAAAGGGTAAGATAAAAGAGATCAGAGAGGAAAGGTTTATGCAATGTCAGTGATGAGGTTCACCTCAAATAATACTGGCTGTAAACATATTTGTTTGAAAACGCACTCACTGTTCCTGTTTTTTTATCTGGGCTGTATTGAGTGCCTTGAATACACTGCATTCTACTTCAGGCCATACTGGGAGGCTAAAACAAGACTCATATTCCCTCATCTGCCAGCTGGAAAAGGCTGAGTATGTCACAGTAATAAATACAGATGCTGTTTATCAGAATAGACACGTCTTTAGGCTGCCACATGCAACAGTATCTCCTGAAAGCTAGCCAAGTAGCAGTCAAAAAATCACATCCTTAGCATTAGATTGGACATTTATGAGAAGAAAAAGCTTACTTCATACTAAAAGCTAATCGCTTTCCCAAGAGTCACAGTTCCCCAGAGGCTCAAGAAATGCTTCAATCAAAGATACAGTCACAACGTAGTGATCACAGGGATGAAACACCTCTCCTATGAAGAAAGGCTGAGAGCTGGGGTTTTTAGCCTGGAGAAGGTGAAATCTTACTGTGTCCTTTCAATGCTAGAAGAATGCTCACTTGTAGTACTCAGGATACACTTTCTATATCAGCAGGGCTCATGTAATTAAAAGGCGGGGTGTGGAACTTACAGCAGTTGTTTAAACATGTTGGTAATTTGTTTAAAGAACAGTATTTCCATTATTTGTCTGCATTAAACTTCACCGCTAGGTTTTAGAACTATGTTTAAAAACCCTCAAAACTCAACAAGGTCTGAAGCATTGCTGCTGCTGTCTGGAGCAATTCAGTACAATTTCACAGAAAGGTTAAATAAATTCTGCCCGATGCTTGATTTAATTCTACACAAAAGATAATGAGCCCACCTTGTTGTCTGTAATTTTCCATTATTACTTAACAAACTCTCTGGCAGGTCTGCCTACAAATATTCCTGTTTTCTGTGATTTTTATAGCTAAATCCATTAACCGGCTTTTTTTTTTTTTTTAAATCGGTGACTGTACATAGAAGCATCACTTGGGGTCTTAAAGTTATTTTATTAGGAGAGGTTGAAAACACACAGAAATTGCAGAGAAATGTAACAGAAAAAAAACCTAGGACTGCATGGAAATTAAGGCAGGTTTCTGATGTGTGTTTTGCTATTCCAGCTTTTCCATCCACAAGAAAAGCTCTTCCCACCTATCAAGACAAAGGCATGGAGGGAAGTATGGATTGGGTTTTCAACTCCCCTTGCACTTAATTTAAACACTTTCTCTTCCTGCTTTTGCATCTTTATTTTCAAGCAGAATGAGCAGTTTGCATGCTTGAGGTAAAGACTGTCCCCAAACACTGTCCCTTAGGAGATACTGACACAGCTTGGTATCAGAATTCCATGGAGCCTAGAATAATTTTCCAAAGGAAATACCACTAGAACATTTTAAAACAAAAATTTTCCTTAATATTATTTTTGGAAATAGATTAATAACTCTGCCTAAATTCTGCAATATAATCACACACAAAAAAGGGCATACGTGCACTGAAACCATTCAGCCTGAGATCTAAACTGTGTCTGTATTATGCGTGATCAAGTTTAGCCCTAAAGTTAACACATGGAAGAGCTGCAAGCAAATGAAAACAAGATGTTCCAGTGTGATGATCTGGATATCTCTACATCAGTGCCATGTATAAAGACTGCAATTTATAACTTTAGACCAGTTTTGAATGACATTTGCAGAGCCAGGAATCCATCTTGTGAAGCGGGCCTCCAGCTCCTGTTTAATAAATATTGAGCTCCTGCTCCATGTGGATTTTGCTGCCTCCAAGCAATTTTAAAACATATCAGTCAAATCCCTGTGAATCAGCAAAAGCAGATGCTGCTGTTACAGGCAATATCACTTAAGTTTCATTTTCTGCAGTGATCATTTAATGTAAAATGCAGAGGCAGTCCTTGGAGTGGAGTCTGGATCCTTGGAATTCCTGCCTATAAGTGATTTCTTCAATCTCTAGATTTGATCATCAGGCTCCCTGTTCCTTCCCTCTGCTTAATTGAAGCTTGAAAATACTTATAAATGTATAAATACATTCTCAGTTCTTTTTTCCTTTGCAAAAGGCACAGACTCACCTAAAAGGAGAAGGTGAGTCCTTCATAAAAGGAGAAGCATTTACTCACATAAAAGGAGAAGTATGTCCTTGGGGCAGAACAGAGGCTGTCCTCAGAGACAAAGAACTTTCCTAAGACATGAGAGCTGAGGACAGACCAGCCTGACATCCCAAGGGAGCCTCATCCATGGTGTGGAGAAGATATCACTATTCTTACCCTTTCAAGTTTGCTTTCTAAGAAAGAAGGATTCCCAGTTCAGCTTTTGATGAGAGGGGTGCCTTACATCAAAAGGTACTGGTCTGTGATTCTCTGTCAGAAGTGCATTATTACCCCATACCAGAGATAATGTTGAAGTGCTTAGAGCAGGATTTAAGCAACACTTTTTCTTCAGTGTTCAGTATGAGTAAGCTCAGGTCAGAAAGATAGTGGCTGTTATATTCCGCTCTCCCACACATTACACTGTAGGAGCCTGAACATTAACTTCGCATCAAGTCCAAAGGCCAATTATGAATTAAACCATTCAGCATCAAAAGGCTCAAGTCACTCTGTAGATTTGGTCAATAGGGCACTATGACAGCAGCTATTCTCCTTTTCTGCATGTTTTTAAAACTATTATAGGAAATAATTGGGTAAACCTATGTACTATGAATATGTAAATTAAATGTTAAGTGGCAGAAGTATATGGTGCCTTTAAGGCACAGAATAACTATGGGCCATAAACCACTGCTGGCTCACACACAGATCTCCAACTGCTCTCAGTGGGAATCTCAAACACAGACTGAGATCTGTATATGCCCCTGAGAGTCTTTATTCAAGTAGGAAATTCAAATGGCTTGCAGAGATAATGGAAAAAAAAGTCAAACCTTAAAATCCTTTAAAACTGGTACATTAAAATTATGTTTTGTGCCAATTTTATCTAGAATTTACTTTCTAATTTCATGAAAACCAAGGCTTAATGCTTCCAGCTTTCCTTTCTCTCTCCCAGAAGCCATTCTCTGGCTGTTGAAATGAAGAATCCCCCTGAAAACAGCAAGATGTCTGGTTTTGCCTACAGTGGAATTTTGTTTATTTATCAGTAAGAAAAATCTTCAAGAAAAGATATGGCTCTTTTTCATATCAGATCAAGCTCCTAAATTTTATCAGCTCTTAGAATTGTCATGAAGAATTGTTTCACTCCTCAGTGAAAGGAAAAAAAAAAAACCAAACCAACCCAAAACAAGTTAAACCAAAAAGAATCACAAAACCATAGCAGATAAATCTCCCATTCAAGACACATATTGCGTGTCACACAATAATTTTACTTTCATCAAGGACAGTCTTCCCATTCATGAAATGGGAATTAAGCCATATGCCATCTAGTACTACCATCCAGGAAAGTAAATGATCTCTAATAGGATAAAAGCTTCCATAATGTAGACTTGAGGACTACAAGCCAATCAATCAGACCTTAGTGGGGAATTACTAAGATAGTAATAAGTATTTGCTTTCTGTAAGGATGTCTTTATAAGTAGATGTGATCCAGAAATGTAACCTGAAAGTGAATTAATTACTCCATGTGTGTATGTGTGCCTAAGTAAAGTGAGGATAAACATAAAGCTAATGGGTATTTAAGGAATTCCATGACAAGTGTTGCCAAGACAAATCTACCCTATTCTTCAATAGCAGTTCAAGGAGTAGCTCTGGGAATTCAAAATCTCAGAACTAAATTACTTGAATCAATAGGAGTGAACGGAGAAACAGGGTCAGTAGTCACTGACCACAGGATGTTCACTCTTTGCTAAGACTTGGCTCTACTAAATATATTAACTTTAAATTACACAATGTATTAGACAATTCACAGTGAGCTGGGATCAATGAAGGATATACCAGCAATAAACTGTCCAGAAAGTCTGACACTGTATTAAGATCAAAATATTGTTACTTTGTCTATGTTAGTACAGTGAGCTTTGTCTATACTAAATCTGACACTTTCAGGTAGAAAGTGTACAATTCTATCAAACAAACAATCATATAGTAAGAAAGCTGTTTTTCAAAATCACAGAATAAAATGTAACAAAATAACCTATTCTATACAGTCCCAAAATTATTTCCAGAATAGCAATTACATCTATATTATCTTTTCTTCATCCTTTAAAAAATATATACAGAAAGAATGATCTAGTGTTATAAATATTAGTAAAGAATTAGATTAAATAATCTGACACTGGTGGAAAAGCTGATATTGAAGCTTATACGAAATTATGGGATTTATGAAACACTGACACTCACAATCCATATTCTGGAACTGAAAGTATGGCTTCCAATACCAGCAGCTTTGGCTTTCCCCTGTCCTCACCCTGTATTTTGTACACCTCACAGAGGAGATAAAAGATGACAACATCCTTCCACCCCCATTTCTACAGTCAGTGTCAGAGATCTGGAAAGGAAGAGTGTTATCTTTTATCCTGGGATCAATTTTGTCTTTCAATTTGAGAGTTAGAAGTTGCTTCAGATGGCACAGAATTTGAAGGAAACGGCTGTCTTTCCTGCAACAGTGGAAAAGTAAAACAGGAAACCAGCAAACAAAAGCCTGAATAGAAAAAGTCAGAACTGTATTATGGAAGTCATGCTATGGAGGGAATAACATCTGTTTATCAAGTTATAGTTATTCCCATGATAGGAAAAAAAAACCAACCAGATGGAATGAAGGAAGACTTTTTGAAATCATTATCTGACAACACATTTTTGCCTCAAAGTCCCATACAAAAGACTATTAAGGACAATAATTACTGATGGATGAGAAGTAAAGTATGATCTTCAGTCAAAAAGTGCCTAAAATAGTACAGACTTTAATTAACATGACACTAATTAAGACAAAAGTGAGGTCACAAAATGACAGCTACTCTTAATGCACTCTTCTTATTAAAGAGCAGTGTATTTTCAATTATTAGAGGAGAACTTCCCCTGACACCCATTCCCCCTCCCCTCACAGATGGCATAAAAAGCCTGTAGAAGATACAGTCTCAACATTTTGCTGCAGCAACTTGATAGAAACAAAAAAAGGATTACTATTACATTTCCAAAGCCTACATGCCAGGAGAAAGAGGGAGAAATGTATGTGCACACATTTTAAAGGCTGTGAGCCAGCCACGCTGTTAGAAGTTTTCTTCCCCAATCTCTAGCAAGAACCATGTCAATCCATAATGCTACAGTAAGTGAACTGTTTCATTTTCCTTTCAGCATTTGATTTTCAACACTGTTAGAGAAACAGGATAATGGATAAGACAGAACTCTTACATTCCCAAGATATATTAAAAGGCTCTGTTAGCTCTTCACAGAAGCAGTGAAAGTATAATTTGTTTATCAGACTTCACAATACTGTGACTGATTAACAATTAATATATACAAGAGAAATGAGACAATGCCATACATTGAACAGGAGAGATGCTTCTGATACCAGTTTGGCATCTCGGCGTCTTTCATTTCTGAGAGGCTGTGAAGAACAAGATATTAATCATTTGGTACGGAGGACATATTATTTCAGTACCAAATATTGTTTTTAAAACAGATTATTTCCCCAATTAATTTTGTTGTCAGGATTTATCACTGAGATGACACAACTCCAGGTCACACAGGCACATCTGTCAAATTAAGTCAATGCATTGCAATGTGACATCAACTGCATTAACTTCTTGCAGAGGCCCCCGAATTTTAAATACATGAAGATCATACAATTACTGCGCTATGTTGTGTTGTGCTTTGCAATGTGTATTATTATTGTACTGCATTGTATTACAAGTGTATTGCAAATGTGATAGCAAATAAAAATCCTTTAGAGATTCTTAGTAAGGCTCAATTTTTGCACACTGCCAACCTTTTGTAGTCAAGAAGAGTAGAACTCCAGCAGAATATTACTACATTGGATGGCAGGCAGAGAAAGAAAAAAGAGGAGGAATGAAGTGGCCATCTGCCCTTTTTTATGCTCTTTTAAGCACCTGCTACTCAAGGGAAAATAAAACAAATTGACACCAAAAAAAGTGCATTTAAAAATAGTTTAAATCTTCGGCTTTTCTTCACAAATATAGATCTGTTTCACCTCCTTAGACAAGGCTCTGAAAATGTTCAAGACTGATGGCCACCTCAGCAGCATCTGATGTTTGATGCTTTAAAAGAACTTAATCATCCTTGTGACCCTTAGATCACTGCAAAGTGTTACATGTTCAGTGATTTCACAAGTCCCGACAAAACTTAAAGGGTACTTAAGACTTTATAGAAACCCTTCTCTGAGTGCAAGCATAATCTGAATTGTCTATCAAGGGAAGATAAAACATATCAACTGCTTTTCTTGAATGTTTTTTTACATCTCTCAAACCCTTGCTCTCCTGAAACTGTTTGTAATAGTTCAATTACAATTCTTAGGTCCACACTGCCGAAAAAATCCTGGAAAGACAGAAGATGCAAATATGCTGCAGCAACAATTTTAGCTATAGGAAATCTAAATTATACAAGAGAACACATTGCTTGAAAGTCCAGATGCTTTTCAATTAAAATATATAAAGAAACTTTTACTTAAAAGCGGAAATAAAACTATCAGGTTGAACTTCAAAGCATACAAGAGTTCAAAATACAATACCATCCCCACTACTCAAACCATCAAGCATAAACAAGGTGAGACAGAACCACAAGTGACCTATCCCTCACCTACCAGAGCAAATTAATTACCCCTTGACATAAGTATCAGTTTTCTATACTGAGTTTGGATCATAATGAGGTCTTTACTATGCAACCGTATTTCAAGTAATTGTCATTTTAAGTAAACATGTTTTAATTACTGTCACTTTTTTCATTATTCATTGTCAAACCCACAATACCTGTCAGGGTTTAACGGATTGTCATCTCCTGCTGCTTTCCTATGGTAATATATGTCCCCATTAATTTCACCAGCAAACTAATTAAAGTACCCAGACTATGTAACAAATTCAGGATCACTGTGATGGTGATGCTGCTGCAGTTGTCTATGCTAACAAGTCTTCAGAGCTTTTACCTGCTTCTGTGAATACTGTCATGGTGTTTTGTAACTGGAAATAAGGTGTTGTGTGACTTGTTGATAAAGTGATACTTACCACGAGCGCTGCCATTTTGAAGAATACCCAAGGAACAAAAAGGAAATCAATCTAATTTCCAGTTATCAGATTCAAATTTTCATTCAATTACATGATACAGCATACCATATTGAGTATAATATTGAATAGCATATTGAAAATAATTTCAGTTCACCTAGTGCAGGGAAATAAGTGTACAGTCTAGAAAAAATACTGCTCTCATATCTAATTCTTAATACCCTTAAAAGTAACCAAATCACCTTACCTATTTACATGTAAACCATTTACTTACGTGTTGAGACATTTTATTTGCACTGTTTTTCAACATTAACAGTAGTCCACTGAGAATTTGAAGGTCCTGTGCAAACCTCTAATTCTTTATACAAAGAAAGCAATAATTCTGACAAAAGTAGCTTCAGAACACATCTAAAATGCAAGTTAAAGCATAAAAGGGGGAATTAGCAGGAACAAGAGAAGCAAAATAGAGAAAAAGACACAGTAGCCTGGATTATTTCTACTTTAACCCCACTGAATATAGGGTCTTTACATGGGAGATGATACCAGCTACACCCTGCTCTCGGCACTATTTCAAAGATAGTCATCCTACGTACGGTGAATCACATTCAGCTCATTTCCAGCATTTCTGGTCTGAAGGGAGACAGGAAAACTGCAGCGCCTACAGAAAATAAATGCACATGCCTTATTGGTAAGAATTCTGATCAGCACTATGAAATGAAAGATTAATTTAATACTTTTAATCACATAGGAACTCTGTGACTCATTTCTGTAGGCCACATATACCTCTCATTTCCTTAACCTGACATACAGAGGTGTCTACTTGAACGTCAAGTTTTGAAATTACCATCTGTCTGGCTTTACTTATCAAACACAATCACATCGGGTATGGTTGAAACTTTTATTGCTCCTCTGACAGACACCTGGAGCCAGTGCTGTCATTGCTCCTTTTTGTAAGAAGTGAGGAAGTGAATGAGACGGACAGCTCTTCAAAGAAATGTTTAACAAAAAGCAGACTGAAGCCTTTTACAAGGACATCACCTTTTGCAATGCAAAAAGGTTCTTTTTGTTTGACTTGCCAGCACTGTCACATTTAGTGGTTCACCTTCTCTCTTCTTGGGCAATTTTTCCCTATGATGAACCTACATTGTGTGACTAACATAATTGCCAAAAAGCAGACAGAGAGATTTCAGGTCAGGCTGTGAAGGTGAAGTAAGGATAAAACTGATTCAAGTAGAGGCCTGTAGAGGCAATACAAGGTCCTGGAGCTGCATGAGTGAGACCTCAAACCTTGCTGTACTTCTGAGGAGCACACATGAGATTCCTCTTCAGTACCAGGGTCACTGGGGCAGTGGTCTTACTTCATCTCCTGCTCTTTCTGGGACAAGGACTAGCCAAGAATTACGAAGAGCAAGTCCTGTGTTAGTAGACAAAGCACTTAAAATATTCTTCTTTGCCCATCTGACACTGCAGAACCTCGACTGTATTAATTCTTGACATAAAAACCCCACCGAAACCATTTGTAGAGGCTAGTGGGCAGCTAAATGAGCAGGGGAGTCAACAGTAACCCTGGTTCTTACCCTGTGCTCTGACTGCTGTGATGATACTGCAAACACGCCTGTAGTAATCCAGAAACCTCTAAAAGGATTCAGTCAAGCCTCTACTAGTTTATGTGCTGGAGAGTCAGTGCCAGAAACATCCCAGCACAGACAGCACTGTGATACCTTAGTACAATATCAGCACACCAATGAACAAAGGAGCAAAATAGCCATCAGTGTTTTGGAAGTGCCCAAAGAAAGTTGAATTGATTACTTAACTACAGCCTATTTCTAACTATTGCTGCTCTCCAAGTGATAAGAAATATTTGCTTTTCTTCATCAGAAAGCAACAGTAGCTGCTGGAGCCATGGTGAATTATTTCTTTCATATCCTTGGAAACATATTATACAGCCTTAATTAAAAGAGATTTCTGAAAGAATAGCAAAACAGTCTTAATGGAAAGAGGACATTCTGGCTTTCAACAGAAAGGAAAATAGAACACATTTGTTTACTTCCCTTGATATCTTATAAGCTAGGAAAGGTCTTCTCTCCATATCTCACCTCCCAGAGCTTTGATTTGTTCTATTCTGCAGTATTTCACTTCCAGCAAAGATCAGGCACTGTAACAGGCCAGTTTCCTCTTACAACAATCTCATTTCTCCTTTGTACCTACATTTAATACAAGCCATTATTTAGACAGAAGAAAAAATATCAGGGAAATAGGTCCCTTAAGATGCCAGGATCCAGAAGGGTGGACAGCAAACCTCCTTCAATAAAGAGAAGACCAAGGACTGGTAATTGTACACCATACACTAATGTTACTAAACTGGAAAATTCTAACAAGACCCTTAGGAAGCCTCTGGCAGAGGAGGCAGAAACAAGGTACAGAGTGGTGCAAGTTACACATCACTGAATAAAAAAGTCAGTGGTGTCATACGAATCACATTCATATCTGGGTGAAAAAGGAGGTAAGAAATTATTACGACAGTGGCAATAAAACCAAAGGTGATCTGAAAGAAAAAAAGCTGACAAATAAGAGTAATTACTCGAACAAGACTCATCGACCAGTCTTGTATCAAGAGGAAGAAGATTTCAGTTTTACATTAACTACAAAATTCATACAGACTTCTCATTGGAAAACTGGAGGTATTCAGGCACAGGCTGAAGCGCAGTGCCAAATACGGTTAAAAAACTGTTATTTATAAACCAAGAAAGAATTCCATATATATATATTAAAAAAGGCAATTTTAAATAGATTTTAATAAAATAAGTAAATGAAATAGTACATAAAGCTTGTAACAAACCTGTAGGAAAACACGACTTAATTTTCTTGCACTATTCCTATGATACAGCTCAGTAGAGCATGATTACATTCCAATCCATTGTCTGATCAATACCTAAGCATTTCAGCACAAAGATAATGCATCTTTTCATTTCATTCATGAGCAAAAACACCTGAGAAAAGCCACATACATCAACAAAAAGGGGAAGACAGCCTGTGTGTTGCTCTGAAGTTGTACTGTCTCAATGATTGTTAGCATACAGTTATTCTGAACATGTTTGTGCTGACGTATGTGCTAGCTTTACGGTTAATACTTATAAAGAATAATAATAAACCTTTCTTTTGTGAGCTTTCCTGATTCCTTGGGATCACAAACCAGCTTCTGTCCAGGCTCGCAGTCATTGTACTTAAGGATCAGTGCTTTCCCTAATCAGAGATATGCAGTGATTGCCCTGCTATATACTGCCCTCTCCTCAGCCCTTCCATTTCAGACAATATAAAAATGTCCTTCCCTCAGAAAAGTTATCTCTTCAAAATAACTGCTTCCAGGAAAGCAAGTCTGTCAAATCTTGTATCTTATTTTTCTAACATGTTTAGAGACTTCACACCCAGTAGCTATTCTTCTCCGAAGCCAATCCACACATACCTTCCAGTATCTTATCAAATATCCATAAAATCTCCTTAGCAACTTTTGGCTTCATTTTTCTGCCTGCATTTGACAAAGTTTCTACTGAAAATTGAATAAAGGATAAATAAAATGAGCCACCTTGGGAGAAACTCACAGTGCAGGGAAAATACAGCTGATCCTCTTAAAGCCAAGATCCAACTCCCAGGATTTTTTCTTTTTTAACAAAAAAAGTAAATGTAACCCACTAGACACTGGAAATATGGTTTCCTGAAATCCATTCCAACTGCTGCAATTAAATGTGGCACATAAATCAGGAACACATATTATACACAACACACATGAACAAGCTTAATCTTAAGAAACATTTATAACATATTATCCTCTTTGTGATTTGTGAGGACAGACAAGTTCTGCTGTGTATGTCCTTTAAAAATTAATCACAGGTAGAATCCCTTGCAGGAGTTTTCCCCCACTCAAAAATGCTTTAAGGGATGTTGCCAGAAAGAAAAGCACACATGTCATGCAGCCCAAATGTCTCAACATAGAAATAACATGCCTGGAATTTTCTCAACAGGGGACATCCTCCCCCATAATCCACAGTGATCTGGTAGTAATGCAGTGCTCACATCTCCACCCAAACCCAGTATTTTAGTCGACGCAGAAATGTCCCTTCATTATTCACCTGAGTTTTTATCAATTTATCTACAACTACTATGTCCCCCATCATTCCTCTGAGTCACTCACTCTGTCTCATTATGTTTATACAACAGTAAAGCACAGAAAAAACAGCCTAATGACATCAAAATTAATTTATTCAAAAGCTTAAGTATGGCAATCAGAGAAGGAAAGGTTAATCCTCTACTCTCCAGACATGCACACAAGTAGGAACACTGGCCAAACATCTTTCCCAAAGCTCTACTTGTACAGAAAGTGTCGATGTTATATGAAAAAACTATTATTTCAATATTGATGGGAAATACTGCAAACAACATCTAATTAAATTGTGGCACACATATCTACAGAAAAGCATGTAGGATAAGAGCATAAACGGATTCACAGAGAAATTGAATAGATTTATGGAGAATAAGTAATCTATGATTACTAACAATACAATAGACACAGAAAGCCTGTACATCACCGATGGTTCAAGCTGGAACATATAGTAAGGGGAAAGCATTGCTCTTTATTGATCTTACATTATACTCCCTTGCAGTCTATCCAGGAGCAACCAGTACTGGGTATTGGATTCTTACATTCTGTCTCAAGTATGCACACAGATCTTGAACTGCACCATTAACCGCTGTAGCTGGCAGAGAAAATCCTGAAAAGGTTATTCAGTGGTTCCAGCAAAGTGTTACACAAACTGAAATGAAAACACAACATGGGAGCATCTTAACTTCTGGGCCCAAGTGTTTTCTGTTATAATTAAGTATTTGAGGATAACTCCAAGAAATATGGGTGCAGTTTTCCAAGTTCACAGGAATGCCTGCATTCACAGACATGGCACAGCCCACCAACTAAATATTTCATGCTCAAAATATTTACTCTGTGTGAGCAAAACATCACAGCTCTTAGGTAACATGTCTGGGGCAGATAGCTCTTCAAACCACAGACTTCAGACTGGCTTACTACATCCTGCTATACTGCCCCAGCGTTTGCAGTAAAAATACACAACTAAAGGGATGTTAATTATGTGCTGCAGAAGAACGACAACACTGCTTGGGCTTACTACAAAGATGCTGAAACAACTGCAGAGGGAAAAAGATTTGTTAATTCTGGTTCAGAAGTACCCTCCCTCTTTGTGAGGTTGCTCTCAGGAACTAAGCATCATTGTAGCAAAGACAAAGCTGATTCCATTCCCTGTCCCCCCTCAGCCCCGACAAATGCAATCAAACAGGGACTTTCTAAAACATATTACAGCTTGTCTTGCAGACATCTGGAGCCAGGGCTGCCTCAGACACTCTGCTGTTCAGAAGAAAAGTGAAAAAGACAGACAGCACTTCAAAATAAATCAATTGCATTTATTAGCTCTTTTTGCTGCTGTTTTGGGAAAGGAAGGAAGGGAAGGGAGGAGAAAGGAAGAGGTTTTTGGCATTAAAGGTCTTATTTTCTTTGCTATTTAAAACTCCTATTAGTTCTAGTCAGATCAATGGCGTTGTGCATTTTCCAATAATTTGTCTGAGATAAAGCTAGAGCTATAAAAGCTTCAGGATTTACTAAGGACATCTATTTCCATTCCAAGAGCTAAATAAAACCAGAAAGAGAAATAGATCAATTTGAGCCTGGGTATATAGTCCCATTTCCACACACTGAAACCACGTATAACTCTGAAATTTGCCTTGAAGAAGTTCAAAAGTCAAAACATTTGCTTGCACAGATTTAAGAACGTAATCTGTAAGAGTTCACACATTGCTCCATGCTGTCACCTTAGAGGTACAATGGATAATCACGCATTTCAGGAAGCATACTGCAGTAGCTACAACATCCTGGAAAGTGGATTTTTTCCACCTAAACCCAAAACCTGAGTAGCTCTAAAGTCCACAAGGAACTGATCATCAGAGGAAACAAATACAAACTCTCATAACAGCTTTTAAAATATACCTCTGGATTGGAAGAATGTGTCAAAATCAGGCTTCACACATGAGGCTGGAAAAAAACCTCTTACCATTTGTCAACCCAAAATGAAGCCTTCTTGTCACTTTTTCAGACAGCAAAATAAAGCCTGATAAGCTGTCAGAATACCAGAGCTTTCAGGGCTATATGCAACTGCATTGTCTCATTTCTCTTAAAATAATTCTTGCCAATGTAATTAAACACAGAAATAGAACAGCCAATTCATTAGATTCAGTTTTCCTTCACACTAACATGAACTGGAAGAGATGAAGTGGAATAAACTGAGCTACTTCCTGATTTATACTGATGACAATCAGAATCTGGCTTAAATATGATCATCTGCTAAAATACATGAACTAAGAATTTCAAAACAAAACAAAATCTCTTCCTACAGAAGGCAACTGTGAAAAACAGATGTCTCTGCTGTGAGAATGCTCAGTTTGATGATATTGTAAGAATTATAAAAACCAAGATGCATAGAAACTTCCTTCCTCTTAGAAAATACAACATGGTTCGTTTCACTAAAACAAACAAAACCTGCCATGTAAAAAGGCCAAACAAACATACACTGATGTTGCAGCCATTTACAGTAGTTCCCACATTCCAAATTCTGTTTTCTCATAACCTGTCAAGGTCCCAAAACACTAACACATTACTTTAAAATACTTTGGATTCTGCTTGGCTTCAAAGTAAAAGTGATTTAGTGGATGACTGGGAGTGGAATGGGAAAGCAAGAAGAATACTGTGTGAAAATGCCACTGTGGGCATCACACTAATTCTGTAGGAGGGAGGTAGTCAGCTTCTGAGGCTGCAGACACTGAGCTCAAGGCAGTCCAGAAAACCAGTTTGAAACAAAGTCTGCAGTGTCAAAAAGCATTAGTAACATAAACACACTAAACAGCACACAGTAAAAGAATGAAGGCATCTTCTTGACACCTACAATACCAGTCAGCACTCGTGGTGAGTCTACCAACTACAGCTACTCAAAGCAGACTCACTAAAGTGGTTTGAGCTACCTCCAACTTTCCTTCACCAAGCTCTATGGATTCTCAAGTCTGGCTGAATTGCCACAACTATTATTTTCCTTACTCAATATTTATTTCAAGAATTCCTCTCCCAGAAAGACTTTCCAAAATAAGCTTTTATGTCTTTATTTTGGCTTTGAAGCCAATGCCTGTCAGATGCACATCAAAGAAATAGAAAGAGAGCCTTTTGCTCAGCCCCAGTTTAACTGAAAAGGATTCTTTTCCCGAGTCTAAGAAGCAGCATTCCAACCAAATTACAGACATTCCACTTTCCTCGTTTATACAGGAAGTAATTGCCAGAAAACCTGTTGCTAAATAAGGCTGGGGCTTTCATTGCTTTTAATTGTTATCTGATGTTCAGCATAACATCCAGACTGTTTTGATTGAACCATACAAACCAGCACACACTCCTACCATGGATGGTGGAGTGACTGGGACTCAGTTTACACAATGTTTAATGTAAAAACAGTCACATTCAGAAAAAAAACCTTAGATCTTCCACTTATGGATGACTCAAGCAGACTAACTTCTAATGTAAAAGTCTTTTTTTTTTTGCAGCTACAGATACTGGTTGAATAGAAGAAAATGACATTTTGGCTGGTTGATCTCCGTACTCGTACCTATGTCGAGACAGATCAGCTCAGCGATTCATGCAAACACACATGTGGTTATGCAATCGTGTAATTGTTGATTGACACAACACAGTTAATGCACTTTGTTGCTCCTGTCAGTTATTTAACTATACTGGGTAACTGCACTTCCAGAAAAGAGTGGGAATAATGGAACACTACTAAGACTATTCAACTAATACTTGAAAAGTTTACATGGAAGCACTTTTGACATAAAGCTTCTTGTGATTGTTCTGCCTTCTTGATAGAACTGGCATAATCAAAAATACACATTATGGAAATCCAGGGGAAACGCAAAAGAACTTCAGTTTGCTCTCATAGCTTTGATAGACCAAGGAGTTACCCTTATGTACATTACAGTGAACAGTTGGGATCAGAGAATGACAACCTGCTACCACACATTTATATCACTTGTACCATGTCTATTACATACTTCTCAGAAATTATCAAAGCCAAATTAATAAAAGCCAATAAAAGAAGTCAAAGTCCTTCTGAGGATACCTGCAAAAGCCTGCAGAGCTCTGTCTGCCACTAAAAACTCAGAATTGGAAGGAAATACAACACAGCTATAGCTGCCTCCTGCTTTATGAATAGAAAATACAGCAGGCAGTATTCTATTATATCAGCAAGTTAATTAGCAGCAACAAGTGGACAACAAAATATGTTTTCTGAAGCCTACGTGGCATCCAGTTATAAAACATACAGTGCTGTATAACTTAAAAGAAACCATACATTTTCCTGTATAAAATGGAAAGTATACTCTATTTACAAAAGCAGTTTCACTATACATTTACAGACAGACAAAAAATCCCATTATACTGTGTGTTACTAAACCACTCTAAGAACAACAAAACCAGGAATTGCAAATAACCTGTAAAGGTTAAAAAAATGGCACTTGTGACTAATCATTGGAAACTTGCTAAGGAATCAGAGACCTCTGAATTCCTAAAACCTACTTTACTCAACAAAAGCATTTGTACAAAAGACACTGCTGGGGGTGGAGGGGGGGAATGGGGATAAAATCAAATACTTTTCAGACATTTCCAGGAAGCAGTTTATCTATTGGAGCAGAGGTTAAGGGCTCAGAGGAGTAGACAGGTTAATTCTGAATGCAGGAAAGGAGTCTACAGAGCCTGTACTTATACATGTAGGTATAAATAACACAAAGGAAAAGATCCTAAGTTTTGACATCTATTCCCAGTTGGGTTTGTTGGGGTTTTTTTTCCTTATCCAGAGCAGAGACAAAATGCAAAAAAGAAAATACTTTTGTGCTTTCTGAAAATTAGAAGGTGTCTTACCAGAAACATCAGAAGAAAATATTGTTATCTAGATGGCTTTAGATGCCAAACAATTATGCAGAACCATAATCCTGCCCCAGGTTAAACAGGGCAATGCAGAAGAGATGAACAAGGTCAAGATGAACTCACATCCTACAAATTGTTGCTTGGAATAATGACAGAGGTGAATATCACACCTGCCATAAGACTACATGCCATTGCCCAGAGGGTAGATCTGGGGAAATCACAGCACTACAAACCAGGACTTAAAAAATTACATTTGTCAAGTGATAAGTACGTAACAAGCTCTAACCACCTTCCATACATGTGAGGGTAGGAGAGAATAAATGAAAAAAGAAATATCAAATACCCACATTTCAGTTACGGCTTGCTTTGGATTATGGCTACTTTGCATGTATATATATACACACACACACATACACGATGCAGACACACACCTTGGTCAGGCGTGGCATGTTAGGACCTATCAGTACTGGGTGTTTCTCTCAGCAGTGCCAGATTCCTCTCCCATGCAAGCCATTTGATTGACCCAACATGAGCCCAAAGGGTACTCTAACAACAATTCTGGCAGCTGCAAGCTTGGCATCAAGCTCATAGCTGACACCACGCATTTTGCAGACAGACTGATGAGAAAATCACACAGATTACTGATTAAAGTAGAAGCTTACATAATGGTGAAAACAGTGAAGTTGCTATTTGGTGACAGTAAACCATAGAGCCTGGATCTATGTAAAATCCTTAAATAAAATCATTTAAAATACAATATAATAAGTTGCAAAGTTCTGAATGCAAAGAGGTCCTGGAAATCACATACATACTAAAACTATCTTTATCTACCATGTTGACAACAGTTCTCTACAAGATCCTGGTTAAGCAGTACCCTAAAACATATTTCATTACATTTTTGAAGGCAAATAGATATAACATGGACAATAACTCAACTGCTCATACAACTTAGGCAAAGAAAGACTTTCACATGTAAGAACAAGAGAACATGTATTAATTAATATCTTCCACTTTGGGAATTTTGGACAGATTCCTTATGTATTCCTATTGCAGATGTCACCATTCTTCAATGATCACAAGACTAACAGAAGCATCAGGAAAATGCAATGTGGGATCTCCCTACAAAGCATTCTGGGCTACAACTGGCATTAGGTTTCCTAACCAGATTAGAGTGAGGCCGTTCCCAGCAGATGCCCTGTCTCAGTTCATTACTCAACACCTGTTAAACTTGATTAACAGCTCCAGCTAATTATCTGTTAAGAGTAACTCATGCTGTAAGAGATCCCAAAGGTCTGAGAAGTTGACATCATTTACATGTTTGTCTCCTCTCACAAGGTCTCAGTTAAACATCCACAAAAATGCCTTCCAGAGGGCAACAAGAAAACCCCTTTAACTAGAATACCATTGGCACCCGTACGACCTACTTATCATTTCAGACATATACCTGCGGGAAAACCTTTACAACAGGACTTAAAATGCTCAAAATACACACCTGCCCTGCAATTTAAAATTGTCTCCAGTGTGCAGTAACCTACAGCTATGTGCACTGCAGCAGCTGAAACAGATGTCGTGGCAGCCAAAGAAAAGACGTTCAGTTTTGGTGGTTACAGTGTTTTACAGGACATCAATTCAAACAAACACGATGATTTCTGCTCTCCAAGTAGACTGGATATCTGATTATATGATATGCACCACATATTGTTTGCCAACATTCACTGGTCTGTTCTGGTGAAATAAATCATGCTGTGGCAATCATTTCACTCCATTCTACAGATGTGTAACAATGTATAATACAAGAAATCATATCCTCCTCTTTTTCACTAAAGAGGTGATGCTTCCACAAAACAGCACAAAATTTTATAGACCACATTAGTGGTTTCCTTTTCTAAGCAAGCCTCTCTGCCATCACTGAACCTCCTTTCTATCCAAAACCCAACTCCCTTTGCCCTAGGAACAGTGCCAACACGTCCCTCACTTTCTCCTTGCCATTTTCCATCTCTTAATGTGCTAGGTGTGACTGGCCATTAGATAGAGTGCGTCATGTCTTTTGACTAGTATTGCTGCCCTCAGAGCACTGATTCATGTGTACCAGCAACACCCACTGCTGCTCTTCACGTCTCCATCCCAAGGCACCTCCTCAGCTGTACAGGTGCAGTTGTACACTAAGACCCACTGATGTTCTCTGCTAGAGCTCTACAGTAAAAACTTTCATCTACTGTATAAATTAAACGTTACATGAGCATTACAAATGCATACATTTCCTTGCACTTCACACAAATGTTTGTAGCTGGATTCTTCCAATCTGTAAGGTGACTCTGCTTAGATCCAAAATTCAATAGAAGTATCTAAGTACTAGCCTTACACTGGGAAGTGCCTAATTTCACATTCAAGTCTATCATTATATTTTTTAAAATAGTGGGGCACTATGCACTAAAATCACTGAAGACTCAGTTTAAATATAAAACTAAAAGCAGCATACATGGCTTTCCTTTGGACAACCTAAAAACACTCTTCAGATACAGATTATATTATCCTGACTTGCTGCATCTTTTCCAACTCTTCCCTTATAATTGTACTAAACCTTACAGTAACTTACAGGAGTGTCAGCTTTAGTGCAATCTCTTTATTCAGTCACTGAGCAAAGAAAACATTATTTTGTAGACATTTTACCATTTGTAAAAGGCACTACATAAAAGTAGGTATGGCAATTTTAAATCACACTCTTAAAAGTGAAAAAGACAGTAATTTTCAGAGATCCCAGTATTCCCTTGCTAACTGCCTTTTAGAGAAACCAATACATTACGATCTTGATGTTACACTGGCATGCTATACAACTGTACCACACATGGAAAGGAGAGGTTTAAAGCTACATTATTAGTACCATTGGGGTTAATGGGCCATGAAATCTCTTAAAGATAAAACAACTTAACCGAATGCTAGAAGATATTTCTGCATCTGAAAACAAATTTCTCAATCTGTTCATGTCACTTTTAAGCAACACATGCAAAACCTATGGAAAAAAAATAATCTACAAAACCTCACAGTGGATCTCTTTGTGCTTAAATATTCCAAACAAAACTAAATGATGAATGATAGTGTGCAAAAGTTAAGACAGCAGAGCATGCTAAGTAGATCAGGACACATACACAGTTATGTCGACCACAACTAAAGAGTTGAAATCGTGTTTTTGTCTCAAGATATGTTGGCTTGTTGTTTTCTTACCCAGCAATACCAGCAGATCTAATGAAAGACTTTATACTCCTCGCAACCAATATATTGTTTATGCTTATTCTAGCATTTCTTTGGTATCCCAAATGCCATATCCAATTACTTTTATCTGTTCTTTCTCCTTCTATGTATTCCTTCACCTTATTACTATTGCAATCGACCTAGCTATAATCAGGATTCTTCTGTTCATCCTTTCTTTGTGCCTTGTGTGTATTTTCAGGGCACGAAATAACAGGTTAAAATGGGCCGCAAGGAAGGACAAAAAAAAAAAAAATTAAGTAACTGTATGCATAGCTATTTTTGTTTTTATTAAACACATTGCTATATTTCTGAATTTATCTTGGTTTTTTATACCAGCTAAACAGAAAAGCAACAGTTAAAGAACCTAGTTTTTTTCTATAAATTCAAAACCATTGCTTCTTAGCATTATATCGGTTTTCCCCCCTTTTTTTCTGGAAGAACTGCATATAAAATAACACACGAAGCAAAATAAATTGCACCACTATCAGAAAGCCATATGCTTTCATATTTCTTCCACACTTCATAAAAGCAAACAGTATTAAAGTCATTAAAATATTTTTCTCTTTTCTTCAGACTAGCATTTTGAGCTTAATATTTGTATTTTTCCCCTTTCCATAGTACCTTATTTACTAATTTAAATGTTAAATCAATTCTGCTCCCCAGCTAGATCATCACTGTACTTGTTATTCTCTTCCTTTATAAGCAATATCTTTACTCCGGTACATTTCTAGTTTTTCCTTTCTTGTATCATATCAGGAGGTAGAATTGTAATTTAACATTTCAGATCCCAATACTATCAAATATTAGCTATCTCAATTATGGAACATTTGGTGTCCCTTCAAAAACTTTGCACTTTTTCTCATGCTTCAGTTTGTAATTAGGAAAGAGAAGAATTATTTTATAGACAGTCTGTAAACACAGACATTCATTTCACACCTACAAGTGCATGATACTCCAAAGACATGTTTATTTTTGAAATAATAAATCATAGATATATGTAAAAAGATGTCATTTGAAGCTCTAGGGGCAGGAGTGAAGTTATCACATCACCTATCTAAATGTCCCCTTTTATTTTACCTCCTACCACCAGGTTCACATTCAAAACTCACACATTAGCTGGCCTGACATCATCACAGTCATTGTCTTCTTTTCTTAATTTGTCTCTTTAAAAGCAAGTTGCCAAGCATTCAGTCACTATTCTGGATTCTGAATCATGGTAAAATTCTTCCTTTTACCCTCATGCTTATGAAAATAGTAATTGCTGGACTGCATGTATGCCTCTATAAACACAGAGGTGTGAAATAGTCTGTAGCGGCAATAGTAGAATAGAGAAAGCTCTTTTTCATCATTATTATGCCTCTGTGAAAGAAAGAGGAGGCAGTAATTTTATGGGCAATAACAAACTTGAATCCCTATCATAAATAAAAAACAATTGGTCATGCAGAAGAGTTGTCTTGTAATCCTTTCTGCATTACATGAGATTGATACATTTTGAATTTTAAAAAAGAGAGAAAAAGAAATTTATCTTTTCCACTGAAAAGGATTCAAAAGTTGCTTTTGATTAGATACACAACAAGTTTCTGCACTTGTAGATTTGACACAACAAAGGGAAAATGGCAAACAGTAGAATAAAGATGTTGCTTTCAAAGAAAGTAAAGACTAATAAGGACCACGCTGATTCAGTTGGAGGACAGAACTAGTAGAAAGAAAAAAACTCAGTTCATTATTAAATATATTTATTCATAAAACAGAAAAAATTGACAAGGATGGTCTGAAGAATACTTAATTTTTAGAAAGAAAGTCCTCATTTCCTTTCACAGTTTTGAAAGTCATGATTTAGGGAGTATCAGATCTACCTAACTCCTTTTGACAGTAAAAGAAATGTTGATAGTTATTCAGAGTACAGTTCACCTAACATCTCAGCTCTGCAATGTGATGGGAACTCTCAACTGCTGCTATAGCCTACTGGAAAGGCTGATTTAGCCTTACAGGAAATAGAGCAAAGAAAAATTGATAGAAAAATAGAATAAATGGGCTGCATACAATGAAAGAAGGAAGTTTCTTTAACAAAAATGAACAGTGGGGAGGATGATTTAGTGCTCAATAGCATCCATCTTGATCTTTGAAAAAGACTCCCAACTCTACTGAAACTACATGTCCTTCATGTCATTCTATCAGAGCCTGGATTTCAGAGGGGCCAACAAGAAAGGAACTGCAAAAAGTAAACCAACTATGTTTATTTTACCTGAGTGAAAATAATGTATATTTCAGGCACTGAAAAGTGAAAGCCTGCTTATGAATAAGAAGTGACAAACAAAGGAGTTGCCAAAAAAACCCAACCCAAAACCTGTCTCAATACTGAAAATTACTAATGAAATAAAACTGTTCCACGAGGCAGAAGAAGCAGTGAGAAGCAACCTACTGCAGAAGCAGCACAGGATGCCTCCAACATCACAAGAACACCTAAATGATACAGGACAACATAAATATACAATTTAATATGCTGCATGCACACATGCTGTAGAAAACAAAGGGTATTTTTCCTTTCTGGAGAAGCTAGATAAACTCATAAAATATGTTGGGGAAAATATAAATTTCACTGAATGGACTACAAAGTTTAAAAAGTCACAGACTGAGAGCAAAGGTGACAAACCTGCTTATGAAGATAAAAGAAAATGGAAAAAATAGTAACAAAGGCATAAAACCCGCACCAGAATATGGTTACCCCATTGCAGTTATCTACAAAACAAGGACCAAAATAATCAGTTAATTCCGAGAACCCAGCCTGCTCACTTCAACTTTTGAGCACTGCTTTGAAGATGCACACACTCATCTTACCAGCATCCTCATTTTGCGGTTCCAATTTATGTTGCAAAAGTGTAATTGAGCAGAAAAATAGAAAATATACTCTTTTGCCCCCAGGCATCCACAGGACATGAAAACAAGACATTTAGTTTATACGTATCCTGACTTCTGTGCCTAGCTTCAATCAGTGGTACTTCTGCAACAACATAATGATAAGGAATATCACTACTTATCACTTGCCTCCTGTAGGAAGTTGCTGCTTGTAGAGACAGAGGCATTTTTGGTTTATTTTGATTGTTTATCACTTCTGTTGAAGTTCTGGATGCATCAGCTTGCATGTGGCTTCTTGCCAGGCTCACAAGAGACTGACATGAAAAACACAAACACCTTCTGCTACTTAACACCAAACTGAACATAGAGAATACAAAAATATGTCCAAAAAAATGAAACCCATTTCCTTATATTTTGATGGATGTTAGAGTAAACTGGTAGGTTAAACAACTCCAGGAAAACTGCAGTTGTACGTAACATGCTGCACATCTCTGAAGATTATCTCCAATACATCCAGCCTTGCTTTGAAAAGCTTTCTGCTTAAGACCTACTCTTTTCTCCCATAACCTAAGCATCAGACAACGTAAATATCTCAAGGTTAATTGAAGCACAATTATTTCTACCTCCTGGGACTCTGGATACTGATTTTATTAAAAATATCTTCTTAAATTGCACAAATTACTCAAAAGCTATACATGCATTCTTTTCTACTGCTGGACTCTAGTGCACAGAGCAAACTGCTATCCTCTATCTAATGTACCATGTCCAACATTTGATCTTTTCCCTTTACCCTAGTCTTTTAACAGAAAACTTTCCTTCATGCTTAGAGTATTTTTAGTTTAAAAACCCCCTGGACCTGTATTTTGTCACTCAAATGTTTATGAGGAATAATGCACACGTGCAACTCAAAGTGTCAAAGTAAAACATTCTAATTTACATGGGTAAGGATGCACGAAGGCAAACGCCTTTCACAACTTGATACACATAAATCCACTCCTTTGCAAACATTTTGTAATGATGATAAATGAAGACATAGAGAACATTTTTGAAGTACACTGAGTGACTGTATATCCTCATACCTTGAGGTAATTTTGGGTTTCTTTCTCCTTCCTTGTAGTAACAGACTTTATTATGGTCAACATACAGGTACCCACCTCCTTTTTTAGATGTCTTTGATACCATCTGGCACACAGTTGAAAAAGTAGTGATAACTGCTCCTTGTATCTTGATTTTAATAGTGCAACTTACAGGTTTGAATTGGCATGCACAGACTACGGTTACTATTTTGCCTGCTTGAAAAAAGACCCAAAGATCCTGTGTTTCCTGACACAAGGGATACCAACACCACATTAATACAGCAGCTGTGTGCAGTCTCCTTTCTCTCCCTCACTGTTACTTATGGCACAGGCAATCCACGGGTGGTTGCTGTGCAGTGTACCACCGTGAATGGATTCTCTGTAAGGTGGGTCATGAATCAGTTCATGATTTGATAATAAAGAGGAATAGCGTGAATAACTGATTTTCTGGCTGAACACTGAAAGTGAGAAGTAAAAAAAGAATTAAGCAAATAACACATTAAAGAACCCCAAACTGTTTTGATTAAGCCATTCCATTATTTATCTTGTTTTTCCCATCAGACTGCAATGAAACAGCACAAGATTTTCTCAGTTCAGCACGAGATGGTTAATTCAACATGACATAAAATATTTATTGTGGGTAACTGTAAGAAAAGCAAAGGAAAACAAAGGCATGCTTCAAAAAAATGGAAGGTAAAGCCAGCTCCCTTTCAATGGTACAGTTCAGAACCTAGAATGCCCATCCATGAGCCTAGAGATCTGTGTTCATTTTCCTCCTCTTTACGTCTCTGGAGATGTATTATGGACTACTCTGCTGGTGGAGTGCTCTCAGTCTCACAGTTAACACTGCTCTACTCTGTCCACTGAAGCAAATCTGGTACTCCAGGAAACCTCTACACAGTAACAAATTATTCTTTCTCTCTCTTAAAACGATTACTTCAAGTGCTTCAAGCCAAAGAAAACACCTCCAGAAAGTGCAAAACATCCCCAAATAGTTGTGGTATTTACTTAAGCAGAATTTCAGCTTAATTGTTATTGTACTTAGTCCAAGGAAGGGATTTGGGTTCCTCTTAGTTCTTTCACTTGCAGAACTATTCCCTGAAATGGTCTGAAGCACTTGCAGCTACAATCCTCCAAACTTATCCTGTGGGGATTTTCAAAAACAGCGGACAGATTCTTACTAAAGTAAAAGTAAACAATCACTTCCTACAGCTTTATTAATAGCAATGGCTTTTCTGCCATTATTAAAGAACTTGAGAAGCTACAAGAGCATATAAATATGTATATTTATACACAGAAAGTCAAGTAATGAGAAACATACCTACCTACCTGCACTGAGATGCTCTAACTTGGAAACACACGGAAGGAGAATATGTACCTTCTGAAGACACTGACATCATGTAATAACTAATATTTTTATGTTAAATCAGTTCTAGAAATAGGATACTATTTTCTGACTTGCATCTATTAATTTGTTCAAATGAAAGTAAATTAACTACTGACCAATTTAAAAAGTAATGTTTTATGTGTGGCAGTTCATTTCTAGCACTTAAAAAAATCAGAACTTACAAATACTTCTTTTCTGCAAATACAGTTAGGACTGTCTCAAAATTCCTCATGACAGAACCATTTTATTTGTCCTGTTGGAACCTCACAAAGATACATTTCTTTGTACAATGCAGCCTGACAAGTAGCATCATACGTATTGTATTTTGTAGGGGGAAAAAAAAAAATCCAACCTGAAGTTGTTTATATGAAAAACTATAGCAGCAGATAAAATTTGTGACTAGCAATTTGAAAGAAATAAATGCAGATGCTCTTCTCAAAGACAATCACGTCTGAAAAAACAGTAAAAGCAGTCCTACCTCATTTAAAGATAAAAAAAGCACACAGAATTACTTAGAACAATGGGTTAGGGGACACAATATGAGCACTCAAGTAATTTATCATCTCAATTTGCTCCCAAACCCTGCTATTTCTTCAGTATTCCCACGATGGAGAACAGTCAATTTCAAAAAATATTAATGTTTCATTACTTGTACCAAATAAATACAACACAGACAACAATATCCTGGTTACCATCTAATGAAATTGTCTCTTTGGTCAGCAGCTTTAAAAATAGGTAACAACACTGGAAAAGGAGAGAGGGAAATGCAGAACTTCGGTTCTGACTGTAAATTACTTCCCATTGTTACCGAGGCTATAAATTTTACATCTTTGCCTACACACTATCATCTTGTAACTTGACCATGTATTTTTACTTTAAAGCTATTTTAAATAGTGCCTTACTTTCTACATGCTCAGTATTACTTGCTTCCTGCAGAAATTATGCAATCAGAAAATAAAATCAAAGTTTTTTACTTTGCATATATCACAATGAGTAACAAATATGCAAAGCAACATGGGGCTTGAACTGTTATGAACACACTGAACAAATTTTACAGAAGGGAAAATCACTGCTCTTAAAAGCAAGCAAGCAATACGGGGCAAGTGTACTAGAACTGTTCTGGTTTTACGAGTGGAAAAAACTAAGCACCAAAAACCCAAGTGAAATAATCCAAGGTCACACAAATGCATGCTAGAAACCAAGTACCATACCTGTATTCTCCCAGAAACGCTTCCTTATCGAAATAATACTGCCAGGTTACCACGTGGTTTGAGTATTTATCACATGCTTACACACACACCCACCCTCTTCTCCTCTCTGTGCACATACACAGTCCCCTGTGAACACACAAGCTTGCAAGGAAGCTCACACTGGGCTATAGAGAAAGCAAGCAGAAGCCCAACCAGGTTTCTCTGGCTGGCTGCTGTCCCTGTATTGGGTGTTAAACATCCAGTGGCTGTAGGAACCTATCATGGAAAAAAATCCTAAGCAGATCTTAGCTGAAGATTGATTTACTGACCACTGTGCACAGACAAACTAGGACGTGCTTTCTGAAGCAAACAGATTAAAGCCGAGTTTCATTGTTGTATATATTCTATTTTGCCAAACAGACTATTTGTACACATTCACTAAACAAACTCTTTTAGTCTACTGGTAAACATGATTCGCATCCCAATTCTAAAGAAGCATGTGTAATTATGCCATCACATAAGACATTCAGCAGAACTATCCTTACAGAAAAAGCTATCCCTTTCTAAAAAATTAAGCCTTAGAATACAAACCTATACAAAGATGCTCATGACCCAGTCATGTCCCTTAAACTACCCATTTCTTGATTTTAGACTACGGCATTTAACTTTACAGTCCTAATACCCCACTGGAAATGCAGACATTCTTTATACAGTAAGACCTTTCCAGTCTCAACCCCAAAGGAACTGGCTCTCTCCTCCAACCTCACTGTAAAAAAAGATTTGAAAAACATTTCCTCTTCAGTGAAGAGCTGTTGGAAACATGTTGCACTTTTGTATGTGGATCATTATCCGGTGAAATTCTCATTTAATGCCCAACACGTTGTTTCCAAGCAGCTGGCATTTTACCAACCTTTCCAGCTATTTTGGTCAACAGGCTTTGTGGTGAATAAGTTTCTTTTACCTATTATAAAAGTTTGGTGACCTTTCCATGATTTCTCTCCTGCACTTTGGGGGTAAGTGGTGTGAAAGAGCAGCTCACTGGGCACCTTTGTCAGATATACCTCTGCATTTGGATGTGCAGTAAATCCAGCTGAAAATGGGCTATTTCAACATTATCAGTCAAATAACTACCATTACCATTCAGCTTCCTGTTGAGGTTTGATGATTCCACAGTGCTAAAGGGAAAAAGCCTGCTCTGTTCTTACAAACCACCCTCAGCTTTCTCTTCCTCAAACATCTCTCTCATCAGATGCAACTGCGTGTACCCTACCATCACTACATGCCCTCTTGGGTGCAGGAAATTCTACTGCCAATAAAAAATAGCCCAAACCAGGGAGGAGAAATAAACCAATTGGCAAAAGTTTACCTTGCTATAAGGACTGCAGTAGAAAAAATAAAAACACTTAAGCATTAATAGCTCGGAGACCAAGAGAATTAGCGGTGGAGAAAAGGAAACAGAAGAGTTAAAGTGACTTTGAAAAAGATCAAGTGAGGAAACATCTGGTCAGGTAGCCAGCTGTTCATGGGCGAAAAGGACAGAGACTATCTAAAGTGAATGGGTCGGGAGGTTTGTGTGCTATCCAGAGAAGGGCAACAGACACTAGACCTGGTGGGTGTGATGCAATATCATTTATTTCAAGTGTTTGCTCATTCAGTATTCCTTAGTTTGGTATAGTCCCGCCCGCTTTGCAGAACTACTTTTTTTCCCCTCACAGCTGCAAAATAAAGGAACACATATGTGACCTTTGTATGTTAGAAGGCTACATAAGGCAGAGCTCCAAAAGATCATGGCTCAGATTGGGCTTCCAATCTTATGCTTATGCTTACTGTTCCTCAGGTCCACCTGCATAAATGATGATAAACACCATCACATCATTTCCCAGCAGAGAGAGTCCAAGCAGAAGTTCCTTCCCTTTGTGAAGTTCATACAAAAAGTTGTGATAAGTGTCACAGGGAAGTCCATAAAGCAAACAATAATGCAGATAGTCCTTCCATGGTGTGTAAGTACTACATACTATGTGCTGAACAGCTGCTCCTGAAGCTTGCACCACTCCTTCTGCATACTGAAAGATGCAGAGATCTTAAAGAAAAAGTGTGAGCATGTAATTGGAGGTAGCATGTACACAGAGGAACCAAAAAACCCTGTGCAAATTATCTTAGATCTGGTATTTTCTAACTCCTGACTGGTTTTGTAATGTCAGTTATTTTACAGTTTCTATATTTATAGACATATACATGAGATTCAGTTATCTTGGACAGGTAACACCCCTCTCCCTTGCAGACTTCATTAGCTGTGGCTGGACATCACACAGGATGACAAGCTGCATACAGCAAAAACGACCTGTGTTATTTTTCTGATAATAGTAACAACAGCTTCGCTTACTCTAAAGAAAAAAAGACAGTGTTATTAAAGTGATTTACAGGATGATAGATAGGCTTACAGGGACTGTATGGGAACAAGATTATTGCTGCTGAGATTATAATTAAAGCTTTCAAAGTTGACATGGGAGAAGGAAGGATTCTAAGCAGCTGTCATTTTGGGGAACATAGTGATAGGACTGTCATATTTAAATAAAACACTCTTAAATACAAGAGTTATTTCTGAGAAGGGTGCATTTGTGTTTTCAGTTTTAAAGTACAGCCTGTAAGGACATCATGCAAAGGAGCAATAATTACAGGAAGAAAGGAAAATGAGTTGAAAACAAGCTCAGACACGCAAAAGAGGATTGCAGCTGGCCTTGAGGGAAGGCATTTTGGTGATGTGGCATGTGCTTTCTAACATGTGCTGTCCACGGCTGCAAAACTAACCAAGCAAGGGAATGCTGGTATTTGACAGCAAGCTTGTTGCACTTGGTATGCTTTGCAGAAAGCAACTGCTTTTTAGAGGAAAATAAAGAGAGGAGAGAGAATATTTCACTGGAACAATTTTATTCTGGAGTTACTGTACAAATGTTGCCATTGGCATTACTTGGAAGAACAGAAACAAAAGGATAAGAAGGAAGGTGGAGAAAACACAAAAATATGTATATAGTGTGGATTTATTAATGATCTGAAATGCTGTGCGACGGCAAATGCCAGGAGCACCATGTAACAGCATTCAAGTTAAAGTCTAGAGGAAATGTTGTGGATATGGATATTTAGCAAGAAGTAAACAGAGGAAAATACATACTTTTTACCTTTTTTAACCTGTCATGCCTCTTACGAACTTGTAAATCATCATGTTCTTTTCAGCTTCCTCCTCTTCATAATGAAATGCCCCATTCTTTTTAGACCACCAGTGCTAGGCAGCTCCTTTACCATCTTGATTGTTTGAGCCACCCTTCTATATGATAAATTTTCTAAGAACTGAAATAACAGCAAGCTGGAAAAAGACTGAAACACTAAGATGATCAAATCACTATGTTGGCTGTACTGTCTAACACACACCAGAAATCACATGCTTACAGCTCTTCACATCTTCCCTACAGCCATACAGAAGGCTCTTGACAAACTGAATAGCAATGTAAATCTTGCTTTTAGGTCAAAGGCCAAATATATTTGGAAGCATCACACCAGAAGCTGTCTTTGGAAGCAGCAGAGGGGGGAAGAGAGGTGCATTCATATTGTTGAAACTGTTCAAATGCATAAGGAGCTTCTGTATAAGAATACTAAAAGTACATATATCATTAAGAACAGTTTGAAAAGTGTAAAGTTGGTGCCAGCTTCCCCCTACACCCCACCAAATACTTTCTGGCAGCTCGTATTGATGAAAACAGTATCTCCGCTTATGGAGCATTTCCACATTTTAACAAAGTGTGATCTCGAAGTAGCTGTGTGAGATTATGATGTTTGTCTAACCCCAAAATTCCCTCTCTCACCTCTCCCCAATATATAGACTACCAGCATCCTGAAGAATCTGTTGACACACATAATTCCTGACAAGTAGCACCTTTGCATATGAATTTATCTTTGAGCTTTCTGCCAGTGAGATACAGTTTTTGTTTGTTCAGAACAGAACACCACACACTGCCTGGATGCAAGCTGCTGCTTAAGATAAGCTGACTGTAATTTCAGTATACAGTGGTATATTACTTGCTCTAGAATAACCTGACTTTATAGCAGCTGGATGTATGCCAGTTTCTAATTGTTTGTCTTTAGACTGCTGGCTTCCTTATAATTATTCTTGTCCTGGGATGCTTGGCTCATCTACTCTTTCTGTTCCAAACACTCCTTACAAAGTCTTTAAGCTTTCTTGCCTTCTTGTACAACTAGTATTTTCGCTATGAAATAAAGTCTTTCATTATTCAATGCCTAGCAGTCAACACCTTTCCAAGCTTTAAAAGCCCATGCTATCTTATTGTCCTTCCTTTTAGCCAACAAACATTTCCGTGACTTCTTGGCATTTAAAACCTGCCGTCCTCCCTCATCTAACAAGTTAGCAGGATGTTTTAGAGTGCGTTTACAAGTAATCTGAAAAGTCTTTTTTCTCCTGTCCACAAGCATCCCTTGTCCACTGTGATGCTGTATTCTAGTAAATGAAGATATCTTCCTGGCACTTAGGTTCAAAATTGTCTTTCCATAAGCACTGGTTTGTCTCTACCATTTAAAGCTGGTAGCAAAGTCTTTTTCTCTCCATTCCTTGCTTTTATGTGCAAAGCTCTGTATACAGTAAGGTCAGGGGACAATGGGCATTTATTGTTACTATACACCCTTATAAAAGGAACCATAGATGCAATTCATGTGTCATTTGCACTCCCATCTTTTGAGGGCAGGAATATGTTTTGTTCTGTGTCTACGTTGTAGTTAATATAATAGAAGTCTTGATTTCCAGGCTGTATCCCTAGGAGGTAATGTACAATTATTAAGGAGGTAAAATACAATTATTAAGCCTGTGGAAAGGATCAAGCTTTTCTAAAAACACTATTATGTCTGTTGGCTTATTGTGCTATTTAATAATTGGCATCATGTTCACCCTATTCACTACACACACAACACAATAGACACCCCAATAAGTCAATCACAGATGGAGTTATGCCTAGGTACCAGTATGAAGGCATCAAAGTTACCCGATAGTATAACTTTCAGGTACCTTTTCCTCTTGAGAACTACAACGGGCATTTTAAGCACTTGGAAACATATAAACTTTGTATATAAATTTTAAACCATCTCTCTGGCTTCCAAAGTACGTGTCTGCTAAAGAAATTAACAAGTTCTGTTCAGCTTTTAAACTCGAACTATTAGTTTATATATTAATTTATGCTAAAAATAGCTCCTTATTATGCTTCATGCATAAGAAGGGAGAGTCCGTTTGAAAAAGGTTACAATTTAATGAGTACATTTGTAAAAGACACGGGAGAGAAGTGGAACAATTATTCTGTTCCTGTCTATGGAGAAACTGAGACACAGACGCTTAGATTCCACATAATAGCAACTCCGCTGCTTTAGGCTCACTCTATCATCCATGGAGAAATTGGCACTTCTTTCCACTGCATCATTTCAGAGCCCAAGTGAAATCTGAGTTCTGGGAACTTCTGTTGACTGTGATTATAAGCTTCACTATTGCTAAAACAGACAAAATGAGGAAGGAAGAAGCAAAAATCTTCTCAAGGTCAAAGCCAGTCACTGGAAGACCTGAGGCCTGGCTTCATGTCTGGGGAGATTCACTGCAGCTTTTAATCCTAATTTACACCTTGATGCAAAGTCCACTGAATCCAATGGTCTGACTCTTGCCAGAAACAAAGATGAAAACTTATATTAGAAAACCAAAACTGTGCAGTTACTCTTTTCATACGACGATACCAACATAATGAAGAGTGCCTTCAAGTATCTTAAGATTTAATGATAGTACAGTAGCAATTAATCACAGACTTTCAGAATTATCATTCTAGGAATATGGTTTCTTTTTAAAACATTTCTGCAAAGTGAAATAACCTGAACTGAGGGGGAGAAACTCACATGTGTATTTACAGTTTTCAAGGCACATCTTTTTAAATACACCCTTCTCTTTAAACTCCACAAATGAGAGCACAGCATGGACAATAAAAACCACATTAGACTCTTGTTCAGATTTCAAGAGTCAAATGGCATTTCATATCCTGTATTTCAAAGAGAAAATTCTCACCAACACACAGAATTTCTGTATAGTGATAATGAACTAAAAGAGTGCAAGTATGTATTTATGTGAAAATGAAATAACGCCATCCCCTATTTAAGCACTAAGACAATCTAAAAGAACTAGGTTACCCTAAGCCCTGCATGTCTGTTCGAATCAAAGAGATGAATCAGAAGGTATAGCACATAATGACTGCATTATCAAACCCATTTAGAAAAGTCACTGTACTTACATAGTTCACACAAATTTCCAGTGGTTTCCAAAGTTTTGTGGTTTGAAAATAAACTCAAAGCAATTCCTCTAGGAAATGTTGAAATGGCATTAAACATCATTACAGAGATTCTGACACTTTGCCCTCCAATGATCCAAATTACAGCAACAGGGCTGTGTGCATAATGATGTAATTACATGCAGTCATGAACAGTTTAATTACTGCATGGTTGAGTGAGCTTGCTTTCTTAAATCTGAGGGCAATGTCAGAATTTTCTTACCTCTATACCTGCCTGATTTTAAGCATATTGACACCATAGCCCTAAATTACAGCGTCAGCATACAGAAATCCTTCTGAAGCAGCACAACACAAAAAAGGAAGTCTGCATCACGGATTAAGAACTCACTAACAGGCATTAAATGATACTTAGGGCTTCTTTTTCTTCTTAAAAAACATTGCCTGTGGTCAGACAGAACTATGAAGGATCTTCATTAAAAATGAATGTGCATCAAAGCAATTCTGAAGTTGCTGTTGGATTGTCAGCTGCATCTTGAGCGCTTGAAAATTTCTTAAAGCCTATCCTTATGCAAGAGCATTGTTTTATAGAAGTGTGACACATCTGACACACAAAGCAGGTTCCTCTGAGGACTGAAA
>JBCJKH010041893.1:0-19869 GCA_039877255.1 Loriculus beryllinus | reverse complement strand
TTCTGCCAAACAGCTTTCCAGCCACTCTTCTCCCAGCCTGTAGTGTTGCATGGGGTTGTTGTGGCACAATGTAGGACCCAGCACCAAGCCTTGTGGAACCTTATACCACTGGCCTCAGTTCATTGATCCAGCCTGCCCAGTTCCCTCTGTAGAACCTTCCTATCCTTCGGCAGATTAACACTCTTGTCCAGCTTGGTGTCATCTGCAAACTTACTGAGGGTGCACTCGATTCCCTGTCCAGATCATTGGTAGAGATGTTAAACAGAACTGGTTTCAATCCTGAGCCCTGGGGAACACCACTTGTGACCGGCTGCCAACTGGATTCAACTCCATTCACAACCACTCTTGGGGCTCAGCCATCCAGCCAGTTTTTACTCAGAGAACACTACACCTGTCCAAGCCATGAACAGCCAGTTTCTCAAGAAGAATGCTGCAGAAAATGGTGTCAAAGGCTTTACTGAAGTGCAGATGGACAATATTCACAGCCTTCCCTTCATCCACTAAGAGGGTCACCTTGTCATAGGAGGAGATCGGGTTAGCAAAGCAGACCTGCCTTTCATCAGTCCATGCTGACTGGGCCTGACCACCTGGTTGAGAGCTGTGTGATGGTACTCAAGACCATACACTCCATAACCTTTCCTGGCACCAAAGTCAGACTGGCAGGCTGTAGTTCCCTGGATCCTCCTTCTGGCCCTTCTTGTAGACAGGCATCACATTTGCACTCTTACAGCACCAAGTCATCAGTCCTGACAGAACTAGTTAAGGGATATTTATTGTGACACAAAAACAAATTAAAAAATTATTTCTTTATAAGGACGTGTTTGGTTTTAAGCTCACTTGTTGCCAGACCTTTTCAACCATAGCCACTTTCCAGCACCTGTTGTATTAAATTTTGCATCAAATGGCCAGGCCAGTTGTAGACCATCCTGCTCATCACCCCAGAAACATGGTTCAGCAGAAAGAGAATGATATACCTAATAGGCCTCTTCCTTCCTGGTGGGAATCCCCTTCAAAGGGGAAGGCCAGTCAACACATGAATTGTGAGCAGCGCAGCCTCAGGAAGTGAAAAGTTATAATCTTGTAGAGCAAAGAAAATATTACTGCTTTTTGGGCTTCTCAGCCAGGACCAGCTGAGAAGCCTCTGTGACTCACGACACAGCAATTTAGCTTGTTTAATTACTCCTGTGGGCTTTCCCAAATCGTTTAGGGATATTATCCTTTAATTTTAAGATGGTCTTAAAGAGAACCAAAAGCAAGGGGTCCCACAACAGCTCATCAGCATCAAGCCAATTCCTTCAATACAGAGCTTGCTCATGGCTGGGAAAAAAGCCCAAAACAAAGCAGATTTAATGATTCTTCAAATTTTGGTGTCTCAAGGTCCAAGTGGCCAGGAACTCTCCCAGAGACTGTGGGTGGGTGACAAGGTCCCAGTCTTCTTCTACTAAATAAGGAAAGGGTCTACGCTGCCAACAGACAGCATTTTGTCATATAACACAGATAGGGGCTTCCAGATCACTGCTGACCAGGACTGCTGTCTCTCTCTGCACAGTCGTATTCCCTACAGGCAAGTAGGGAGTGTTCACCTTCATGATCATGAGGTTTAGGGAGGCAGTCATAGAGCAGGGATACGCTGTGAGCTGTTCTCTTTGTTTTGTTGCCCTAATTGGTTACGCTTGAAACCAGCTCTGCCTATACATTACCGGCCTGGAAGATGAGCAGTGTGTTGTGGGAAAAGCTTCTCCTTCAACAGCTCCATAGAGTGAAAAAGTAAAGCACACATAATTGATGGAGGATGGTGTTGAAAGGTCTGGATATAGAGGGGAAAATCCTTCCAGCTCCGCACTTTACAGTTCTAATCCCACCCCAGAAGATTAATCTGAATCCAAATCCAGAAATTCCCTGCTCTTCTGAAATTGTTGTCTGTTCATAATAATAGTCCTGTTCCCTTGAAAATACCATGGAATACAGCCAGGTTCAGAAGTTTTGCATAAAGAGAGTTCCGAAATCCCTCACAAGCTAGAAAAACAGACACAGGTTTTCTTTTGCATGGATACTAAGAATCCACAGGTACCTCTGGAGAGAAAAAAGAAAGCAGACTTTAAATCCCTTACTGGCCCATCTGTGAGATAGAGTTTCTCTTCTTGCTGCCAGAGCTAAGTCAAATTCAGAATAGTCTGTGCAGTCCCACTTCAGGAAGAGAAGAAAATATAAATAAATAAACTGAAACACTGAGACCTTTTGCAGGCAGAGAGCAAAAGAAAAAATTACACATCTAGCAAATTCCCATCCCACAGCGTGCTGATGGCAGTGCCTTTCTCTTGCTATTGTCCTCACTTTCTGGGCTGTCTGGTGTTCTGATACTCAATTCTCACCATTGAAATCTGCTGACATTGCCTTAGTGATGCATAACCAAGTTAAACATTAACTGCCCATGCAGGTTTCAAACACAGCACTGGAGAGTACAACACAGAGATGTTCAACTTTATGCTTCAGCACAGCTTATTTTATTCAGTCCTAGTAAAAGATATCATGCAGGCCTCATGCTTCATTCTGGTTAGTAACTCATAAAGGGAGGTGATATCAGGGGACATTCCCCAGCTGCCACAGATGAACTGAAATCTGGAGGTAGAGCTGCTGGATTCAAACTTGATCTGATTATCCAGACTTATCAAGTTCTTTCTTCTCTCCTAGCACATGAGATATCAAGTGATAAAAAGAGCAGCTCACATGACAGTAGGAAGAACTTCAGTAATAGGCTATACTACCAGTACTAGACTGGTCCAGGTGTCTTGTAGCTGCATGTCATCGCATATGAAGCCTTTATCCTGCCATGGGTTCAGCAGTGCACCTCCTGTACTCACTGGCAGACAGCAGATGAGGTCAGTGGGTACATCTAGTGGAAAGGATCCTGAACAGGGAAACTAAATGTATTCCACTGATGCAGATAATGAAATGCAAGTGTAACTGCAGGATGAGTGCTGGACCAAGCTAGATGTGAAAGGCTTACTCTCAGGGTATGAAATTTCTCAGGTACAGAAAAGGTGAAAATAAAGAGGAATCCTTTTGAGGACTGTCAGGATTCATTCCCCTACTATATAACCAGTGCTGTTCCTTTGCTGATTTTATTACGTAACTTTATTAGCTTCATGGTTGGACCAACAGAAGTAGACAGCTATTTTTGCATAACGTAGTATGTAACCAACCACTTAGGGCAGATACTCAACACATTTAGGGCAATTCAATACATGAAGTGCAAATGCACTGGCCAGGGTAAAGGTACAGAAAGGCATTGTACCAAAAGAGAAATAATTAAAAAAATAATAAAAATACTCTAAGTCAAACGAGAAATTTAGATTCAGAAAAAAAAAGCAGAGCAGCATCAAGCCAGGACATGATTTCTCTCTGATGATTTCTCTCCCTAGCCTTGCCACCTCACTCTCTGGCAAAGCCGAAGGCCTTGGTTTGGGATATTCTTACTTTCCTGTGCTACTGCAGAGTACAGACCACAAAGTAATATTGGTTCCTATGCCCATGCTTGAGTTCAGTATGATTCATCAACTCACATAACTCCCACCAATTTAGTTATGAGTGACTGCGCTGTCTCCTATGTCCCAATTTATCTAGTGTCAGGAATCTAGAGTTTCACAATAGGTCACAGCAGAAGGTCATTTCTGGAAAGATGTTACACAGGCCTGTGAATCACAGCCAAACCGTCCTTGGGGGAGACACAAACAGCATGCAGCCTGGGATGCCCTCACATGAATTATCAACAAGAGCAAGCTGGCAAGTGGTGGTCACTATGCTGAGCCCCGCTGCCTCCAAGAGCTGCTCATATGGCACAGTTAACTATACATCCATGAGAGGAATTTGCTTAACTGGGTGTGGTGGCAGCCTCCCCCAGAAGCCCAAAGCCATAACCACCATTGGGGGCTATGATGGCTGCATCCAGCTTACTCTGGACATTGCTGTACGAATGGAAACATGGTAGCCAAGGGGTGTCTAGAACAGTGACACAATTTTCTTGCTGGTATGCAAATATAAGCCAATTATCTTTATAAACGGTGGACACCCCAGGGCCTGTTGGACTATCATGCACAGCGGTGGGCTGCATGGCAGGATCTCCCCTTGAGTAGGGACACCTCTCAAGGTTACTCCTCAAGGTTGAGAGATTTCTTGCTGCAACAGATTCTAAGTAAGTGATTAATAGCATGCTAAGCTTTGAAACCTTAGCTAAGTGATATAAAGGATTGACTGTACATGTATAATCCTCTAGACATAAACCGTTGACCAAGTGGGGACTAGAGTGGATCCAGCCACACCTAGACTCATCAATGAGGAGTCTGGGCCCCTTCTGAACCTCAGTGACTCAATGGGAGGGCCTCCTTGACATGTTTTTCTGACCCTCTCCTCTATGCAGTAAATACCCAAGCGTACGTTACCATCAAACCCTGTTAAACCACTGTTGTGTTTATCACTGAACTTTGTTATCTCACTGTTTTACATCACTGAAGTTATTGTCACTTTCTCTCCCATAAGTGAAGTGCATGACTCCATCTGTGACATTGTGCCAATGCAGGGAGATGGTACAATCAATAAGAGCTTCAGTATGAAGCACTTCCAGGCTCACAGCAGCCACTGGCTAGGAAAGATAGTGTTGACCACTGCTGCAGTGACTAAGACAGACCTGAAGAAAAACTAGAGGCTCATTGATGATAGCTACTGATGTGACAGGAGTGCTGCTATAGTGGGCCTTGTTCATCATCAGTGGCTGTGGAGAAAGCAGGAGAGAAGACACCTGTGAGCTGGTGTTAATCCCAGCAGTATTTGTCTATTTCTTCAAATATTTTTTCTTGAAAAAGTTAAGATATAAACTGTTGACAGTGCTGCAGCCATTAGAGTGGAAAAAAAATTGAGAATTTGTTCTCTGGCCTGGAATAGAACATGGGTCAACTTCTAGGTAAAATCTGATGTCTTTGAATGTGAATGAAGAGCACATTTACCAGAGTGGTGTCATCTGCGGGCTCTGAGCAGATGGACAAGAGCATGTGTTGGAGAATACTGTTAGTATAGTGCCAAGAGGAAATGTTCCTCTGAATATTAGAAATAAGTTATCCAGAAAGTCAGCCAAGAAGCTTGAATCTGTACATTTCAGACTTCCCTGAAGGCCTTCTGTGAGGAAAATACTGTATATGCCATTTAATTAGATTCTGAACAGACTCAGGCACATGTTCTCGCATTAGTTAACTGCACTGAAGCAAGCAAGTCTGCCATGAGAGCAAAGACAGAGCATGGCCAGATGTTTGCAAGATTAGTCTTGCAGACTCTTCAACTCAGGAACCAAGACTCCAGACAAACAAGTTTACTAAAATACAGGGACAACAAAAAGCTGTATCAGCATCTGTACAAACCCAAAACCCACACAGGCCCTGAAGCTGGTTTTGCCCGTGGGATGCACAAAGGAATAAGAGTAACCTGGCAAGTGAGCATGACTGCACTGCAGTGACCAGATGTGATGTAATTGTTCACAATGTCACACAGATCAGCTCTGAGGTCATGTCGACTGGAGATGCAGCAGTGATCATTAAACTGCTTCTTAGACCAAGACAACTTAATCATATTTGCCCTTGACTCTCTTTCCTTCTGAAGACAAAGTATTATTCTCAATAACAATCAGCAGCAGCCCTGACATTCTGGTCCCCAGCAGTACTTAAATACTGCCATCTCCTGTGAGCATGTCATTAAAAAAAAACCAGAGGAAAGCTTCAGTACAATCATTATCTGTCTTCTGAAACCTAAAATAAAATTAATCTTTTCCCTTTTCTTTAAAAAAAAAAAACGAAACAAACAAGACTGAAACAGAAATACTGCTCATTTTAGTCACAACACTTCTTCTCCCAGTTGTCATGGTTTTTTATTCTTCACTGGTTTGTTGGTGCTTTTGAACACTCAGATTGTCAAACGTGGTTATTTGTGTAGCTTAATCAAGTAATTAATGATATCAAATACTTAAGCTTAACTTAAACCTCATATGTCTTTAAACACATCAGTTTTGCAAGTAGCTTCCTTTTCTCCACTTCCCAATTAAAATCTAAAAATGCACTCTAGATGCCAGAAGGGCTTTTAAATCATATTTTAAATTTTATGGCTCAAAAAGGTACTTACAGAGTGTACTAAAATCAGAGTTAATTACAATAGCTCCTTGCAATCCAGGTCCCACCCATTTTCAGTTGCACATCAGAATGTCACTGATTGCACATGAAAATTAACACAGGACTAATAGTTACAGAAAATACAAAATTTATAGCCAGTCTTATCTGTTGCACTGCTCACACTCCCAAATTAATTAGCTGTGGCAATTGTATGGAACTGTGGTTTATCCTTGCACTTATCTCCCCTATGCCTGCATACTTGACTATGCACCTCCTTGTAACAGTCACTGTAAGTTCACAACCATGTATTTTTTCCCTGTCATCATTCTATATAGGGATAGAATTGTTTTGATGTAATCAATGGGAAACCCAGTGAAGCACAGCCAGTAAACATATTCCCATGGACAGGTTTACTTGTTTGGGGTTTTTTTTGGTGGGGTTTTTTTTTTTCTTTCACTTAGAGGGTTCTTGTTAAGAAATCACACTGATCCAAAAATTTTATCCAAAATGTATATTAGTAGACTGGACAAAGTAGATGGATTATTCATTATGCTGGTCTATGAGAAGAGCAAATCAATGCTTTTGTTCAGTTCAAGTAACTAAAAACACTGTATGAATTCATGCATTATGGTATGTTAAGACTGCAGATACAGTGCTTGCATATGAAAAAACCTGATCTGGCATCAAACTAGCTACCTGAAGATGCCTGTGACCTCACAGAGGATAATTTGCACTCTTCTCAAAGGTCCTCAGTACTGACAAACTTTAAGTGATGATCCGATTCTTAAACCAGTCAAAATAAGTCATGGTAACAAAGGGAAATAGATTCAAGTTTCAATTTTCAAAGGTATCCAAAGGTAATCATGGATTGAAAGTCTGGTTTGTAACTGCTTCTAAACTGCCTCCCTGCCTGAAATAAAAAGTGGACCCTGCTCACCAAGGCACAGCCCACTTCCCCAAACACAAAATACAAGCCTACCAGCAACAGGTTTGCTTTTCTTAGCTTTGCAGTAGTTGTTTTTAAAGACACTACTTAGACTTACAGGCTATAGAATCATAGAATAGTTAGGTGAAATAATAGTTCGGGGTGAAATAAAGTAGCTGTCCAACACACCTTCCAATGTAAAGCTGGATGTGAAAATTCCTGCAGCACTGAAATTTCATGGGAAACCTAGGTAGGAACTCAAATATAAGTACCCAAGGTTAAATTTAGCACTGACATTTAGTCCAGTGACTAATAACCAAAATACGGCTAAAGGCATAAAACAGTGCTGTGTAACTGACACACAGATTAAGCTGTCCCGTACCAGCTGCTTGCCACGCACCTCCGTAGTTAAACAGGGCTTCGACCTCTGGTAGAGGTGGCTCTGGTACTGAAGTGAATAGCTGACTTTACCACAGTATTCCAATCATGGGGCAGCATCTTAATTAATCGAGAAGCTCAACATGACCAAGCGGTGTGTGGTCACAGCCCAGAAGGCCAACTGGGCTGCATCAAAAGAAGTGAAAGAAGCGTGTCCAGGAGGCAGAGAGAGGTGATTCTCTCCCTCTACTCCACTCTCATGAGACCCCACGTGCAGTACTGCATCCAGCTCTGCGGCCCCCACGTAAGAAGGTTGTGGACTTGCTCAAGCGAGTCCAGAGCAGGGCCATGAAGATGATCAGAGGTATGGAGTGCCTCTCCTATGAGGACATGCTGAGAGAGTTGGGCTTGTTCAACCTGAAGAAGACTCAGGGGAGACCTTAAAACAGCCTTCCAGTACCTAAAGGGAGCCTGCAAGAAATCTGGAGAGCAACTTTTTACAAAGGCATGTAGGGATAGGACAAGAGGGAATGGCTTTAAACTGACAGAGGGGAGATTTAGATTAGATATTAGGAAAAAATTCTTCACTATGAGGGTGCTGAGGCACTGGCACAAGTTGCCCAGAGAAGCTGTGGCTGCCCCCTCCCTGGAAGTGTTCAAGGCCAGATTAGATGGGGCAACCTGGTTTATTAGAAGCTGTGCCTGCCCATGGGAGGGGGGTTGGAACTAGATGGTCTTTCAAGTCCCTTCCAATCCAAACCATCCTTATGAATCTATGATTCTATGAATCATTCAATGCAAAGCTTAGAACAAGGTGAGATGACCTATTCTGGCAGCCAGTAAATGCATTCACAGTGGTGCTGGGTTTTCCCACATTGCATTGCACTGTGCTTTGTAGAAATAACTCTCTGGCCATTGTAGCACCAGTTCCTTGAGGGAAGCAAAAGGGTCATAAAAGTCATAATAGTAATAGATCATAATCATTATCTCATCTAACCTCCTGAATACCTCTGCCATTTCATTTTTCTTTAGAAGTTAGATCAAAGCAAGCCTTTTAGAAAGACTTCTGGTTTTTGTTAAGATTTCAAACAACAATGAGTAATTGGTCTCTATGTTATCCTTATGGCTCGAATAGTACATTTTACTCAAGATTTCATTTGTTAAACTTCTAGTCACGGGATCACCTTATGACATAAGACTATAAATCCCTCCACTGTTACTCCTCTTCCATACACATGGACCTACACACAGTAATTCAGTTCCTTCTAACCTTTTTCTTTGGTAAGCTTTGACTGAGATCCTTAAATCTCATGCCAAAGCTGATTTTCAATCTTGAAATCCAACACGAGGTCTGGACACAGTATTCCAGTCAGTTGTTTTATGGGTGCTAATTACACAAGAAAGATCACTTCCCTAGTTATATTTCCTATTCCTCGTTTATATATTCAAAAATTGCATTAGCCCTTCTGGCAACATTGCACCAAGGACTTACACTAAGCCTGCTATGCAAGAGCACTCCTCCCTGAAACAATCTCCAGTTCAGAAGTAATCATGGCATTCTCCACTTGCTGGCTGCAGCATCAGAACATATAATTTTTTAACTGTAACAATTCAATCAACTATTCAGATAATTCTTACCAGTAATTTGGGCAGTTTATTATAGAACTATATAATCATTTAGGTTGAAAAGGGCGCGGAAAATTACCCAACCTCTTGCTGAAAAGCGGTCAAATTTCCCAGTAAACACAGGCTGCCCAGGCTCTTTCCCAGTCAGGTTTGAAAATCTTGAGGGCCTGAGGTTTCACAGCCTCAGTGGGTAACAGCTTTCAAGGCTTACCCACTTTCACAGTGAACCTTTCTATTTTTTAATAATCTGTGTTGTCTAAACTCATAGCCACTGAAGCCTTTATTTAGATCTCTGAATGACATACTAGATTTTATTTCAAAATTTAGCCACAGAGATTCTATAGCTGTCTCATTAGCAATAATCTTGTTCAGTGGCACGTGACCAGACTACATGTTAAAGATCTATGAATAAGCCAGTCTGCAGTCCACGCAATATAAAAATCTGTTAATTCAGTCTAGTTTCCTTGGCTCAGTAAACATCATGTGTAATTTAGTTAAAAGCTCCAATACACCCCAAGGAATCTGCAAGAAGACTGAGAGTCAGACAAGTTGCTTCTGTCTAAAAAGCACCTTTCAAGATAGCATGCAAGGTAGCAGTCATTCTTCTGGACTGCTAACTTTTGCTATTAGAGTCCACTATGTCCACTGGGAGGTGGCAAAGCAAGAGTTCCCTGCCTCATTTCACACCCTTTATCCAGTCACTGAATTCAGGTAGATAACTTCTACAATTTTCCCAGTTCAGCCTCTTAAAGTATTCCTCAGCTTGGTCTTTAATGTTCTTGAGCATTAACTATGCAGTTATGCTGATTATGAAATGTTTAATTTCAGCAAATGCTGCTTTTCACCTTCCTTGAGCGCAGCTAATACTCCCATACAGGTCTCTCATCCAAGTGCCAATTAGCCCCTGTGGCAGAGCACACAAAATCTGACCAGCTGTAGACAAAAAAGGATAAACTCAGAATAAGCTTATTGCTTTCCACAGGCACCCTGCTCAAGCTCAAACATTGATTTTTCCAAAGTTGTATGTTTCTAAAATGCTACATATTTGGCATTAACACTATGTATTTATTGACAGAAAAGCTGCTGTTATAATTGTATTTTGTTTCAAAATGTCTGTTTGCAAGATGGCAGTTTAATAGAGCAAGTCTGAGGGTTATACAGAAAGCAACTTGGATGGCTAATTAACTTGGCACCTTGCTTTTGATATTATTTAAACATACTTTTATAGCTGTAATAGATTCTTTCCAAGTGTCATAACAGTTTGAGTGTTGTCGCATTAGGTTGTTATAGCTCCAAATGTGTACTTCTCTGTTCAAGACTATGAATCCAATACTGGGTAATGTGACTACTTAAGAGCTGCTGTTACACTTTATGTCAATCCAGCTACTATGCAAGTGCATAAAATCTGTGTAATAAAAAAATCTTTATGTTAAATTTGATTTTAAGAACTGACTGCTGGCCAGGAACTGATTCTTGACTGGTATTTTAGCCAACTGAAACATCTTGTCAAGGTACCCAAATGGCTACTGTTTATTGTTTGTTAAAGCACTTTGTGCTGAATTAATTTTATCAGAAGTGGGTGGTTCATACATATTATTTTAAACTTCTCTAATTTTAGAATGGTCAAACGAATTTTTAATCTGCTTTGAAAACTTTTAATGGCAAAGTTTCCACACCTTCCCTCATTATCTGTACTAGCGCTTAAACACCCTTGAAGTTGAAAGCTTTTACTGACATACAACTGCACTTGCTGTACTCTCAAGTCACTTGTGGCTTGTCAGGTAGCTGAGGAGAGTGCCACTACCCTTTGGAGTAATGCTGCACCCCATCCCAGTGCTCCCTGGGTGAACACAAGACCGCAGGTACTAGAGAGGGCAATAAATACTTAAAAAGGATGCCATTCTTCACTCAGTCGTTCCTCTACATTGTTGCCCACGGCAGGGAAGGCAGCAGAAACTCTGTGGCCACACTGCTGCACCTTTGCCAGTTGGCAGCTTAACAGGTTCTTTTGACTTCATGTGAACAGCAAGGGTCAACAACCAGCAGGCTGCCAACAAACCTGGCAGAGCTCTGGGCTGGAATTCCACCTTCACGGATGGTCTTCACAAAGGTCTCCAAGCTCACACAAGCTGCAGCTGATGGGGAAGAGGCAGCCACCATGCATGGTCACCACACAAGGCTTGCTCTGTGAATGTGAGGACTCGACCCCACACTGTGGAGACATGTTGAGTTTGCTTTATGGAGAACTTTGGGTTTCTCGAGGATGGCTGATCTATACCCAGCAACTCAAAAAGAGGTGATGGCCGGACTCAGGATGAGGCCGACAGTGTCATCCATCCAAAAGGGCTGTTACATGTCACGTCCCTTCGGCCAAGGCCCTTCACAGGGGCCAGATACCGCCTCTCCTGACTTCTCACGCAGACTTTCATCCCCTGCGGCCAGCCCTCAAGGCAGTTCCTCACCCTCTTGCTGCCTGACAGCCCTCCAGCCACAGCAGAGCACAGCCCAGCCCAGCAGAGCACAGCCCAGCCCAGCACAGCACCGCACAGCACGTCCCGCCCCACCGCCCCCGGCCCAGGCGAAGCCGCGTCGCCGGATCCGGCCTCCTCTCGTCCTCCCCTCCCCGCCCCGCGGCGCTGCAGAGCTCCCCGCCCTCACCCTTCTTTCAGCCGCCATCGGCCGCTGCGGCATCCACGGGGCTGTGGGACCGGCGGCTGCCCGCCCCACACCCCCGCGCACGGCACGGCTACTGCGGCCCCTGCGGGCTGCGGGACTCGGCCCTGAGGCGAAGCGCGGCGAGGACCTCCCCCCAGGCCCAGCTCCAGCGGCGCAGCGATGCCGGCAGCCCGTTGCGGGCCCCGCAGGGCCGCCCTGCGGCCGCTCCATCGCGGCGCCCCATCTGTGCCGGGCCGCCCCCCACTGGGCACCTTCTCCGCCCCGCTCGCCTCCTCCTCCCACGGGGCCACCCTCCTCCTCCGCCCCCTCTCCCTGCCAGCCTCCTCCCCGCCCTTCCCCGCACTCCACGCCGGTGCCGGAGCCGCGCGTCACTCGGGCTCCAGCCCCGCCGCAGACATGGCGACACTGACAGCGGTCCAGCCGCTCACGCTGGACAGAGGTAAGTGCGGCCGCCGCCGCTTCCCGCGCTGCCGCCGCCCCCCTCCTGGCCGCCCGGCCACCCTACAGTCCTGCGCCGTGCCCGGGGGCGGAGCAGGGGGGTCTCTCCCCGCAGTCTCAGCGCGGCGGGCACTGCCGGCACCGCCGGCTCTGGCGGAGGGCAGTGGGGAGGCGCCTCCCTGCGGGGCTCAGGTGGGAATCAGGAGAACGGCTGAAATGGAGGAAATAAAACTTTGTCCGGGTAGCGGGTAGCGCTGGCATCCTTCGGGATGTGGCTCCTCTGCCAGCGTTCCGCTCCCCGCCGGTTTGCCGGGCGCCGGGAACGCTCCTCGGGGCCGCTTACTCCACTGCCCCCGTCCCGCGGGGCTTCCCCTTGGCGGCCCCGCGATACCGGCCCCGCCGGTGGCTCGGCGGCGGTTGCTCCGTGGCGGGGAGCCGGCCGTACCGCCAGTGAGTTGGGAGCGTGCACCTCCCGAGGAGACGGGCGTTTGGTGGCTGACTGCGGCGGTCTGGGGGGCTGGCGAAGGAGGAGGAGTGTGGGGAAGGGGTCAGTGACTGTAACTGCTCCGTTCGCTGGCGTTGGTGGTGTTCCCCAACCTTGCGGCGCGTCTGTGTATTCATGTAGACAACTACTCCTGTAGTCCAGGTATGGAGAGCTGCTGGTGCTTTGCCAGCCTTGACAGTATGTCAGTAACCTCACCAAGGTAATGCACGAGGGTGCTGAGATTTTGAAGTTATGTTTAAATTCAACTTTTAGCTCCAGGCTGTAAAAATTGGCTCTCTCTCCTGTATTGCCTTTGTGCTCGTGATAAGGCTCTGCAGAAATGTTATTAGATTTCTGTGGATTACCGAGGACAGTAATTTACCATTCTGATTTGGTTTGTTCCTACGGCTCCATCAATGAGAGAGGCCAAACAGCTTCTGATACAGCATCCTGAACTGTCAGGGTGTCCTTCCTAACTTGCATCCAGAGGCTCCAAGAGGCTCCCAGCACATACAAATCATGTAGTCTTGAAAGCATGATTGAGGCAAATGCCTTTAAGAAAGGTATTTAATTTATTATTATTTTTATTTTCTGGAGGATTAAGATGGGCTTTTGAAGCAAGATAGAGAGCTTCTTGCTGTAAAATCTGTGCAATAGAAACCTGATGAACTCTGTTTCAAAATGGTAAAGGAGAGGTAGGCACCTTTTCTGGAACCTAATTGAGAGCAAGGTATCTCACAAAGTACTCTAAATACAGTTTGCTGGATGACTCAGATTCCAACATTAGTAGTGGAGGAGAATCTGAAGTTATTTTTAGTGAAATAACAAAGTGCTTTAAATTAAACAGCTCAGAAATCCAGTGTGTAATCTACAGTTTCACCCTAATACTGTTTTCAGTAAGCAGGACAAATCTATTTCCTGGCAAAGGGTTGAACAGATGGCAATCCATTAGCAAACCTGGCTTTTCAAAGGAAAGTATTACTATTTCAGAATTACACATTTCTTTTCATTAGTAAAACTGTGCTTTAAAAAATCCACGGTACACAGAGACGCGAATGACTCCCAATTTAAATATAAGCATCTATTATCAGTGTCCAGGATATGTCTAACCATTTGGCAGGAGTACTAACATCACAGTCCCCTGGTTGTCATCCAGGGCTGATATTAGTGTGAGAGAGATAAAACGTTGCTGAATGATAGGATGTGATGTGCAAAAGGAAAATACAGAAAAAAAAAAAAAAAAAGATTTAAATATTGCACCTGGCTTGCAGAAGGCTGTTTTTTCAGAAGGATGAACTTCATCATCTATAACATGTTGCTGCTATGTCAACTGAAGAGGGTGGGCTGAAGCAACCCCAGAAGCAACTATTCCAAGCCCAGTGGTTCCAGGTATTTCCTCCGTAGTATTTCTTTCACAGAAGGAAAGTTCTATACGGTGCAATTTTCCAGGTATCAGTTGGTTCTATAGAAACAGATACAGCTATGTTTACTATCACTATGATTTGCACAGATTTGGTGTAATTTAGGCACAGCCCTGGAAAGTCTTGTACACTCGTACTTGCTTTGCCATGTCTCATGGAGAGCTCAGCACAGCGAGGAAACAGCAGATGTTTTGGGAGACTTGTGGTTAATAACCTTGCATTGCTGGGGAAATTGCTGCTTGATATCTGCCCAGGAAGTGTTCTGCATTTCCCCTTGCTAAGGGGTCACTGAAATGGGCACACACAGGTACGTATAGGTACATACATCATATAGGTACATGTCAGAAATCTGAATTACATTCTGACACGGTCTCCTCCTGGATAAAACATATATGCTGTATTCTAATAAGGAGATGGGAGCTTTCTTAAAGCCTGACGTAAATGGCATTCAAAACCTGTATGGTAGAATGAATTACCATTTAAAGGTGAAGGGCATGTTTTGTGTGAATGATTGAAAGCCAATTACATTCTGGAAGATTACTTCAGTTCAAAGCACAGGAATTAATTTTCTTAATTCCTGCCATCATGTGCCTTTCTACCTGCTCAAATGTGTGCAAGTTCCATTAGGGCTTTTTAATATGTGGAACAAGTTCACAAAATAATGGAAATTTTAATCACTTACAGTTTAATCTCAAAGGCTTTGCCTGACCTTTACGTGGTGCTCTGCTGGGAGGAGAGGCAGGAATCAGCAACTGCTTCAGAAGGGAAACAAAAATGGGTGGAGCTCTGTGTGGGTACCACGTAGGGAAGGTGGCCCCAGCATTTGGGACCTGTGGAAGGGAAAAGCTGCCTGACACCTGCTGCTGGGTGTCTTCTAACAGGTAAGTAAGTCTCTCCATAAAAAAGCGCACCCTTCCTTAGCTTTACTGCAAATGTCTTGCATCCTGAATCTATACCACCCCATCAGTGATCTCCAGTGTCCATCAGAGCTAAATGGGGCAATTATTTATGTTGATTCAAAGCTTAAACCCTAAAGGTGTAGAGAACTTTACCTTGTTCCAGGTTGAGATGGGAAGTTACTGCGGTGTCTTTCATAAAATGACAAGCAAAAAAGTAAGGTTGGTTTTATTTTTCTGGGGTTTTTTTCCTTTTTCATTTTATGTTCAGGGTTATGGATTTTTAAGTATGTTCTCAGCTTGATTTACCTCTATTTAAAAAAACAAAGTGGTCACTCCAAACCAAAAGGAAAATGTTTAAAAAACACCTGTACACTTATTTTTCACTTATACCACAGGTATGTCTGTAGTAAGAACATGGTTGACACTGATTTTGGTCACGTCTCTGGTTGCAGTTAGTTGGCATTTTCCAACAGTATTTATTTGTATTGACATACCACTCATCACATCTTGTATCTTGTCCTTCTCTATATGGGCCAGGCAGTGCTGCCTTTGCTCTCCTCTCAATGTCCTTTGTCTTTCACAGAGGCATTGCCTCAGCCTACCCCATGATCCACAGTTGCTGCCTTCCCCTTCATTGTCCAAAGCCCCACGTGTCCCTTGCATGCTGTCTTCTGTTGCCTTGCTTTTCTCAAAGCTTCAGTGAAGTATATCTGTGCATTCCTCATAATCCTATCCATTTTCACTGTTCAGCAACCCAGTTTTCTCCTCTAATCATCTTTCTTCTGCTGTCCATGACCATCAGCACCTCACCAGCTTGATGCTGGCTCAGATGCAGCGTACACATCTATGTTCTGCTTTTCTCCAAGTGCGGTGTCATCTTGCCCAGCCACCTAAGCTTCCTCTTTCTTTCCTCCAGTTCTCCGAGGTCCTCCTGTGAGTTCCTGTGTGCTGCAGGTACACATTGTGAGCAATTAGAAATTAAAGGAAGCTTGTTGTGGGTGGGATCACTTAAAGGGTGTGTTAGGGCAGTTTGATGGAAACATTTTCTGCAAGTACCATTACACTCGCAGAAAAATGTTGGGAGGGAATGGAGTGCTGTGCTTCCCTTGGCACTCATTTCAGAAGTGATATGGAGGTCTGCAAATTGAAGCAGACGTCTTTCTAGCTATGCATAATAGATGTTCCTCTCTATCTGAACTTTCTTATTTTGCTAAACAACTGGCAAATTTTTCATAAAGCTTATCTTACTTTGAATTTTACTTGTGCTTTTCCTTCCAAGATGAAAAATCTGCTTTGAAAGAAAACTGTTCAGATTGCTGCAAAATCTCAGTCCCAGTTCTTGTCTGCCAGGACCAGGAAAGCGGCAGCTTCAAAAGGGCACTTTCAAAAGTTCTTGTTTTTGAAAATGTTATACAATTAGCCTGTGCAAAGACCGTCTCATGATTAAGAGAGAGAGAGTATCTTTTCATGTGAAGAGGGGCTTTCAACTGTCTTTTGTTAATAATCCATGACCTATTATGTTTTTCTTTATATAGTTACTATTCATGTCACTGATGGTTTCACGTCTTCATGTGACTGAGAATAAAACAAGAAATTTGAATAGGCTGAATATACAGTGCCGATATTTTAATCCCTGTGAAGTTACATCACAAGTTCATAGCTATTGGCTATTGACAACCAAATTTCTCTCACTTTCAAGTATGTCCTTGGAAACTGGAAAGATTTCTTGCTGTTTGGCTGTAATGGAGAAGTAAATTCTCTTGGGCTTTTATGAGTGCAAGCAAATATTCTTCCAGTGGAGTGGGTATCCCAAAACTCCCTGAAAATCTTTTATAAAGCACCATGTTCAGTGATGATAAATGAGAATATGAATGAGTTTGGAATTGCCGTTGGCTGTTAGAGGGGGTAGACAAACTGTCAGATGTGGTACTGGAGTATGCCTAACCATTAATATATATTGGTACTTGCTAGAGTGCTCCTTCCTTCCTCTTCATCTCCTCTTGTCGTTTTACTTCTCATTGCCTCCTCACAGCCTACATGAACGGGGATTTTTTTCCCCATCTGTGCCCATATGTATGTATATAACAGAAATTTTATTGAACATAAGTTGCGGTAGACTGTGCATATATTAGTATAAGATATATAATACTGGAAAAAATATATAACATACTCATCAGGAAAGGAAAATCAGATTCATAAAGTGTGAAATACAGTCCTTGACAGAGGAGCAACATAAGGCCAGATCTCTCTCACACGGGATGAAGCCTTGTGGAGCAGTGCTAAGCGATGTGCTGCTCCCTGCCTGGCTCCCTGTCTGTCACAGGAATGTCTTCTCTTGTGCTTCAGCCTAGCACGCTAAAATTGTGAACTACTTTGGCAAGTGCTGCATGTGTTAAGTCTTAAAATTTCTCTGTTTGGTATGCCAGCTGAGGACATATAAATATACAAATACATTCTTTCAAGAAAGAAAGAAAAAAATGGCCTATTGTTTGTAAGAGCAGAAAAAAGTGACAATTCTGGACACAGTCTGAAATGTTTGGGGTTTTTTTACATCAGGGTTTCAACATTTATTAGATTTTTTTTAATGCATTTAAATGCACATGTACAGCTTAAATGTCCCTGGCAGTATGGGCCTGATCCAGAAAAGATGCCACCATGTGCCCCAGCAGCCAGAAGGAGTGTCACATTTTGGAAGCGTAGAGGGGGAATTACCTTAAATTTCCAGTCATGTTTCCTTCAGAAACACAGAACTAATAAGGCAGATGCTGGTTGTGTGGTCAGGAAGCGTTTGTGTGGCACCTTTGAAAGAGTAGCCAGCCTTGTGGCTGACCAACAATCATGAAGGGACCTGCAAACTTCAGTTTCAGTTGATGTCCAAGAGACATTTGTATAATTACAGAAAAAAGGATTAGTCGCTTAATATAATTGTTAAGTAAACAATTTGCTTAATTCCATCATACTGCTTGAGTTGGACCCTTCTGATGATGTTATCAGACACTGAAAATGTGACAGATTAGTCTGCACAAAGCTGTGTCATAAGCTTTGTGCAGAGCATAATTTGTCCTGGGTTGCTCAAATACAATGTTCTTGTAGGTAATGCAATAGAAATATGACTTGTAAAAAGCCATTGCTTTTAGTTAGCTTATTAGAAGCAAAAATAAGAGAAATTTAAGAGGAAATCAAGCAAAGGCACATAGATAATGTTTTGAGAAACATGTAACTGTAAATTTCGGAGTCTGTTTTCCATAACACAGGGTTATTTTCTTCAGATACGCATTTTTGACATTTATAAAGTAATACTAATGTGCTGTAAATGGTATGTGCATGTATAAATCCAGGCATTTTCAAAGTTAATCTCAGTCAGTTTAATCTTCTTTTGAGACATTTGCTGAAGAGTCAGCCTCTGAATGAGAAACATTCAACTGTTAATTCTCTATTCTAATGAAAAAATTTGATTCAGAATTGCACATTTACATACTAGTGGGTTTTTTTCCAGAGTATTTAAGCCACAAGCTTGGACATAAATATGTTAAATATGGAGGGAGGTCCATGTACATATTTGGAAACTTGTTTTACCAGGGACCAAAATGGGGTGGCTAAATAAACTTTAAGTTTCTCAAGTGCAACTCGGAAGTACCCTAGTGCTACTTCATAAGAAGAAGAGAGAAAAAAATCTTGATTAGAAAACTCTGTCTCGAGAAGAGATTAGAAGAGGATTGGTTTTTATTATTTGAAAGATGGAATACTGAAATATCCATGAATACGTAGAGCAGCAAAGCACTGATTTTAATTGTTTCAGTATAAACATGGGTAATTGTTTTAACGAAGAGTGTTGCCCAAAATAGGCTTAAATTTATTTCTTCTGAACCAAAATTAGATTTTTACTGGTTCTTTTCAATAAAAGCATATGTTTAATCACTAATCCTTCACATCCTCTGACTCCTTCTTTTTCAACCATGTTTTCAGAAAAAGTGTAAATCTCCTAGACCTTAAGGTATCAGTCCCTCTACAATCAGTTAAGCACTGGGGAAGAAAGTGAAATACATTAAGTGAATGACCTTGGCCATCAGCAGCAGTCTTAGTCCTCAGAAATTTATGTGCCATCATCTCTTAACTTATCAATAGATTTGGCAGAAGTGTTTTTTGTTAAATGGTATTTACTGAATCAGCACAGGAACAAAAGGATAACATAGCTGTTCCTTGTTACACAGAGAAAGTTGTGTAACACACCAAAGAAAATTGAAGAAAGCATGGTGGCTTTAAAATCTGTGAAGCAGTCTTTGGAAAAAGAGCTGGGTTTATGTCTGATCCCCTCTATAGCCTGTTAGTCCTGTAACCAAATAGTAGTAGCTCTGGAGTTTCTACTAATTTATCCAGCACCTTTTGCATCCTAATGGTACAGCCATGTCAAAGTATGCCAGATATGCCCCTTGTATCTTAGGTAGATAGATAGCTTGTAAAATCAGGCTGCAACCCAAGGTGAGCTCCAGGTCTCCCGCTCCTATTCTCAGTATCATTCCACATGTAGGACACCAAGGAACAGTACTGCAAAGGGGAGTGACAGTGTGCTCTCTGTTTCTCAGAGGGGTTTTCTATTTCACAGAAACATAGAATGGTTTGTATTGGAAGGGACTTTAAAGATTATCCAGTTCCGACCCCCCTGCCATGGTCAGGGGCACCTTCCACTAGACCTCGTTGCGCAAGGTCTTGTCTTTCGAAGTTGTGTTTGTAAGTTGTAGCTGCAGTTCAACATAGAAACAGCTTTCTTAGAATCATAGAATAGTTAGGGTTGGAAAGGACCTTAAGATCATCTAGTTCCAACCCCCCTGCCAGAAGCAGGGACACCCCACACTAAACCATGCCTCCCAAGGCT
>JBCJKH010041890.1:0-14536 GCA_039877255.1 Loriculus beryllinus | reverse complement strand
AAGGTCGCATCTAGTGCAGTACCTACAGAACTTGCATTGAAGTGTCTGTTTCTTGCACTAGCATAATGCCTGACATCTGCCAGGATCCATCTGGTCACTTAAAACCTACTTCCAGTGTTTATCTAGTGACATCCCCCTCCTTTTTATATGTGTCTTTTAAATGTCAGGCTTGTACTACCAGAGTGTTTAGCTGTGCTTTAATACAGATGTTGGTTTTAAAGCAGGCAAAACTTTAAATATCTAGCCTTTTAAAGAAAAAGGAAAAAAAAAATCACCTTTAAATGCTACCCTGTGTTTAAAGCATATTTTAGCCACCTTGCCAGAAAATACGTAAATAGGAGTAAATAAAATACACGGGAGTTCCTGGGTCAGGAACTGCTTGAAATGAGATGTCAGATTTTGTAAAAAGGGAGCACTGTGATAATTTCTAATAATTTATTTTCTCTTCTTGTTATTAGTAACCAAATCCACAAAGGAAAAACATCCTCACTGGAAGTATTTCAGCAAAAAACTTAAGTATTTGCCATAGACATTACCCATACCCACCACCTCCTTTGCCTGTTCATCAGTTCGATTAACTGCCTCAGGATGAAGGCTGCTCATCACTTCTGCAGCACTTGACACGCTCAAAGCTCTTTAACAACCTTCACTAGTTCATGGTAACAAGATTATTCTTTAGTCCCACTTCTGAATCCTACAAATGTGGCAGCTTCACCATCAGCTTTTCACAAAAGAATGTGTAGCAAATGTGGGCAGCAGATAGATTCTGTTAAAACAGCACAAGGAAGGACACACATCATTACTACAGCCCACTTGCAATCATGAAGGAGGAGAAACTAACTTGTATCCCTGTTCTCCACTCAGAACAATTAAGAAATGAGTCTTGTTGCAGCTGACTAACCGAACACAACACACCAAGTGCACCCGAACAAGCAACTGAGAAAGCAGGACAGAGGCAAGGAGAGAAAAATGAGATTTTAAAGAGAATGCATATGCAGAAGTTCTGCGTCCAGAGCTCTTAACATTGGATAGATTAATGGAAACTACCCAAGTTGCACTGTAAGCCTGGAAGTGGCTAAGTGGGGAGCAGAAGGAACATTAGTGCCAAGTTTCAGTAATTGACTGTGTATGCTTGCACGCTCTATCTTTCCCCTCAAACTACATTTTGCCTGCATATGGTTTCTCTTTCTGCCGCTTTTCAAGTGATTTATTCTCTTCAGAAGGAGAATTAGGTCTTATTTTGATCAAATATTTAGGACCTTTCAGACATTAAAAGCCACAGATTACAAAGAAGGAAGGACAAAACAGTAAAGTAAGATCAAAATTGAAGATAAGCCACTAATATTGAAGTAAGGAACGAACAAACAACTAGCAAAACAAGATTCAAAGGACTAAAAGGCTTATCTGCCTTCCTTGCAACGTCTGGCTCCTTACTGCTAAACAACTACTGCGAAGATCTGAACCACACAGGAGCTGATGAAAGGGGTCTGAATATAGGTCAGCAACAGGCTTTTGGACCCAGCCACAGACACTAATTAGATCACTTTCAGTTATTAAAAGCAGAGAAATGAAAATCCCTCCAAACGAAGGGTTTGCTCCTCAGAACACTTGGAATTTTCTCTAATTGTCAGTGGCCTTTGCTTTCAAAGCAGCTGGTTGCTGCCCCAGCCCTCAAACTGTCACTAGAACACACAAAACACATCGGTGACCACACTAAGGGGGAACCTCCAGCAAACAGGACACTGAGCAATATTTGCAGCAATGCACAAAGACTGGAGGAGGGGGTCTTTAAATATGGTTTCAAGACCTAAAAGATTCCTTAGTTTTCCTAGGAGAACACTGAGTGGTTTGTCTGACACTGCCAAAACCCACAAGGCCAAGAAAAAAACCCCCAAACCTTGACTTATTTTCCCTCCTGAAGCAAACAGCATAGCTCAGATCATACAGGGCTCCTTGTACAAGCTTGTTTCTGCCTTCTCTTCTGAGGAACAAGCCTTTATGTCTCCACAGTGGAAAAACCCACTGGTTTATATCCTTCTGGAGATGTATGCAGCCAATTAAACTGTAAAATAATACCTGTTTCAAAGTCTAAGTCAAAGGAACGATACATTCCTGGCCTGGGCCCCAAGCCAAGGAGGTCACCTTACACCCTACGGTCACGTGGGAACACTCAGGTTTTGGAGTTTCCTATTTTGATTGCCATATAAAGCAAAAGTGGAGGCTGAAAGGCTGAAATATTGTGCATGCTTTGCACACAAATTGTGCTTGTTTCTCAAGTGAGAATGTTAATATTCTGAGGAACAAGAAAAGACAGTGCAAGAGTTCATAGTGATTGCAAGCCATTCAGAAAGACTCTGGAAAGTGACAATTTTTAGTCATGAATAAACTATTATGTGACCAGACTATATGCATAAGAATGGTATAATCTGCACAAAACAACAGTGAAACACCACATTACAATAAAACCCACTTGTCAAAGTAACAAGCCAAGGAGATTTATTTCCATATGACAGCTGTTATGAGAAGACTGACACATTTTAGTTTAATTTCTAGTTCTCTTCAAAATAAACAGCATGTATGCAAAGTGCCTCCTGCCACTAACAACAGCTCCCAGGGACAGGGCGCAGGCAGGGGAGCACAGCACCTAACCAATTGCCAATGCAGTTCCATGTCTCCAGAACGCCTTTAAATTCATCAACCAAAGCATGTAAAGATCTACAGGAAAAGCACACTACGAAAGGTAGCAAAAGCCTGCCGAAGAAAACAAGGGCACACAAGGATCAATTTGCCAGCGTGACCAAGTGTCACCAGCCCCACCGTCAAGTCCTGGCCATAGCTGAATGAGGTCTTACTGGAGCCCTGATGGCAGCCCCTGCCTCCACAGGTACTACTTGTGTCAGACTCCTGCAGACAACATTCAACAACTAAACCTTTACACAATGTTTGAAGAACTCAGTAATGCCCTAAATAACTTCCATATTTTGGAAAGGAAGCAAGCAGTGTGGCTTAAACAGCAAGACCTAACTGCTGCTCCCAACACACACCTCCTCCATTCCCAGCCTTACACCACGGTGCAACCAAGCCATCTGATCAGCACCTTTTCACCTACCCTTTATCAGAACAGCAATCACATTTTAACAACTTAAGCTGTTCTGCTCTGCCCTCTAAGCTCCGGCCAATGAGAGCCAGCAGCCTCCCAGCACCCTGGGCCCCATACACACACGCCCTCCCAGGAAACCTTGATTTCCTTTGGAAGACTGCCTCTGAGCGCATAAGGGTTTCATACTTGCCGAGGCCCCACAAGGTGAGCTTGCCTGTACTGCTCCACAGGCAGACACAAGGCCACTTTGTAGACTATTTTTAAGTAGATCTTTGTGCTAACATCATGCTTTATATCCACATTTAAATTTGTATGCATGGCACCCTCAATCTCAGACCAGTGCAAATTAAAAATGCATCCTAAAGTTCTCATGCCACGTTGATTTTTGGATGGATACTACAAGTCTGCTCTCCAAAACGAGTACTTATATATTTTTGTGGCATCTGTCTGATAGAATCTGTCGTGCCCAATTCACAGGTCGTATTCTGAGTTAGTGAACATAATTACAGTGCTTCCTCTGGAGGTTTCAAGACACAAGTAGCTAGCTGGGCTGCATTCCCACAAACAACTTCAGTTTAATATGTTAAGAACTATTATTTAACCCACATGAAAAACCCCTGCAATGACTATATATTTAATAAGTTCAATTACTTTGCCAGATCCGTACCACGCCACAGAACTAATATCCACACAGAGGACACTTCTCTACCCGTTTCTTACAATGTCCCAAGAACCCAGGAAAGCCAGAGACAGGTTAAGAAGTATTAAAATCAATTTTGGGCACAAAAAAAATTCTGTATATTGATTAGCTCCTCAGAAAGCTACTCAGAAAGTAGCTTTCATAGAATGAATTGACTTAACATTGGCATCATTAACATCTACCAATGAGATTCATAACATTTTTCAAGCAAAGGATACATCAAAGGGCTACAACACTGACTAATGTGTGGATAAACACCATCAAGAATGCACAGCTACATTTCCACCTAACTTGCCCATAGCCCTGTATTCTGTAATGTTCCAGAATAATGTTTTAACTGTTTAACCTCAGACATCAGAACAGTAAATCTGTAGGTTTCAGTCATGTGTGAAATCAATTGTGTTGACAGAAATACAATTTGAGGCTATTTACTTCTTAGAGGCTTTTCTGCATTTGTCTTTAGGTTAATGAAATTTACTTAGCAATATATATACATAGGATACATATCATTTCTTTCCAAGAAGTAAACTCAGGAGCTGGATCTCTGTATAAATCTACAAGGCAGCTTTTCACCATGAAAACGTTCCCAATGCAAGTGTGAATGAAGAACAATAACCCCCTAAGAAAAGCTGCCACAACACATTATGAAAAGCTTTGTCTTTGACAGCCATCACGTTGGCAGGAGCAGTTTAAGCTCTGGGTCTTTCTAGAACTTATTACTGCTAAAAATGGTTATGATTTTGCTACAACCATGAACCAAAGCTGGTATCAGAGGCATGGCAGGGCAAGAGTCGCTTCAGGTAGTGGTTAGACGCAATCCTGGTCCTCAGCGCCCACAGGTACAGAAAGGCATTTAATTTCTCAAGCAAATAAAGCCGTGTAAACTCGGCCTTCATCTCCACCACAAGACAAGGATGCTGTGCTTTGTGCAAGTTACTCCTCACCCTGGGAAGAAAAAATCTGCTAGGCTCCAGCCACTTCTTTCCCGATGCAGGGCAGTGCAGCAGCCTCTCCCCAATTACAGCTCAATTCTTGCTGCTGCTGCTGGCTAACGGCTTTTCCAGCCCCCTGCTGCGGCCTCAGACATTCCTCTGCTCTGTCAAGCAATGAAAATATCAGCAACAGGATTACAGCAAGCCTCGGAGAGAAAGGCTGGCTCTCTAACATCCAAAGCCTCGGAAGGCGCACGGACACCTTTTGGGGTTCCCAATACTGGTGGTGACTCTAAACTACAACCATTAATGGCTTTTTCTTTTTTATTTGAGCTTCAGAGAAATTAAGACCTCTAAAACTTCTGTGCTACTTATGCAGCATTAAAAGGCCTCACATTCCCACAGGATGCAAGCAAACGTACATGCTCCTTCAGCACGGCAGACTCTGCTCTTGCACTAATATGGACTACGAAAAGAAAGAACAAGCAAAATTAGAAAGCAAGACTTCCCCTCCTATTCCGAATCTTGCTGCAGGCACAGCCAGCTACTCCATTGTTCTTCTATTCAGCCTCATACCGGAGTGGTCAAGGGTTAAAGTGGTTTAAAGAAAAGCCTTAAGAAAGGAAAAACGTTTTTCCTACTAGGAGGAACAAGAGGAACACTTGAGAGCGGTTCCGAGCACCATGCTAATTGAAAGAAAACAATCCCGAGGAAGGAGGCCCTCTCTCCAGTGTTCAGGTTTGGATTTTACATTCACCTCCTTTGCCAAGTAAATGTATCTAAATAAAATTACTCACAGTTTGGCTTCCAGGCCACATTATGGTAGGAAGATTCTCATAATTATACTCCTGTTCACATATTTCAAAACCCTTTCAATGCTTACTTGAAAAGCTAATTGCTGGCAGCTAGGAGGAGTGCCAATGCTGTCCTCTGCTCTGCTCTCCCCCAGTCCTCAGGAGCCCATTCACCTGGCAGCTCCGATCCCCTCACAGAGCCCCATGGCTTTGCAGCGAGCCACAAAGCAAATCCAACCATCTCCTCCGAAACCAAGCCGTATCTCTGGAACTTCATCAAGTGAAATCCTACAACTACAAAGGATGCACACTTTTGTACGCTGTATTAGCATTAAAGATGCACAAACTGTAAGCTTTTGAGAATGTAGATAAAGAGCTCAGTTTGCAAATCCAGTGAAGGAGGAATAAACACCTCACCCACATAAAATCCGAAGCTCAGCATGATGTGTTACTCATTCCCACTCCAATTTGCACAGAAAAGAAGGAGATCCTAGAAGATCTGTCAAATTCTTGTCCTACCATCATCTAACAAGGATTGTTAGCTACAAGACTCGCATACATTTTCCTAATCGTTGAGTCTTGTGGATGACACAAACCAGATTATGTCCACATCCTGGAAATAGTCTGAAGATCTTTATTCTTGTACACCAAAAATCATGAAGCAACTTCCAAAGGATCTCATGGGAGATCACAGCCATGCTCAAAAATACATTCAGATTAGCAGGACAGTTCCTCAAAATTACACAAGCTCAATTTAAAATGACTGTCCTATCAACAAGAGCAGGTTAGACTCTCCATGGCAGCTCTGACTTCATTTTCAGTCAAGTATAGTTGCACAATGAATGATGCCAGATGTCACAAACAGTTCTAAACAGACTCCCACAATAAACACTTTTGTTGTTTTCAGGGAAGCAGTTTGAAGGCGCAAAACCATGTAACACAGTAATTAAACCAGGTCCAGTGCCAGCTTTACAGAGACAAAAAAGACACAGAGATGACAAAGCTACTTATCACAGAAATACATTTCTAATCTTATCAAGAAGCTGTGAAATCCAGCTAGAAGCGAGTATGAAGGCAGGAGCTGGGAAAGGGCACTACAGAGTTTACACAAAGCAGAGGGCTGGGAGGAGCTAACCTAGAGAAACAGCAGTCACCTCCCCCAGCACAGTTCAGTAAAGCAGCAACTCCACATCAACGTGCATGAGAAATACTGCGCATCTCATGCCTTTGGGGGAAGTTATGAATTCCAGCTTTCTGGTACACCAAATCACTTGTAAATGCAACGTCGCCCAGCTGCTTTTTTCCTACATCCAAAGCCTGCTAAGGAAAGGAATACTCAGAGACTACATTTATGAGCTATTTTTGCCAAATCTTGACATCATGTTAATCTGGTTTCAAGTCATGCATGTGCTTATTGGTATACCAAAACACGGACCAGTTACAATTACAAAATTAGAGGGTTTGGCTTTTTTTAAGTTGAGTTTTGCCCAACTGGTCTAATCCAAGCTCCTGCTCTCATTTCACCCTGTTTGTAGTGAGCAGCAATGCACCTGCAGAGGACATCAGAGTTACCTTCTTCTGTCAGCCTTTCCCCCACATGCAAATTGAAAGACTAGAGAACATGTTTTTTGTTCTAAAAACGTTTAGATAATGTCACCTCAAAACGAAATTACTTCTATACAGACACTACTGAGAGCTGTGTTATAGCCTTGGAAGAGGATATAAGCAATTACAGAGAAAGCATGGGTGCTTCCAATTCAAGCTGCTATAAGAGACTGCATAAATGTAACAGCTACCATAAAAGGTAGACAAATTAATTAAATGTGTCTGTATTGTCACTGTATTTTACAGTGATACCCATATTATCACTTGGTCAACATCTAAACACTCTCCATCATCTTTTAGAATGAATTTTCTAAATGATGAAGCAAAAGGTGCTTATGTTACCAGAATTCCCAAAAAAACGGTACCAGCTTCCACAACCACAAAACCAGCACAGCAGTAACAACAGGAATAGTTTTGCTTATTTGCAGAGAATAGGTAATAATTTCCCACCCCCACAGCACCTTCAGAAGCCCTGAATGAGGATTAAGTCCTGTTTCTGAAACCACTAACAAGAATGTTGTAAGAACAACTGACACAGCAACACCACTAAGGACACTTTCCTGGGCACTAGGGTACACACTATTGCCACATCCTGCCATTGCCTCTCAGGAGTTTTGAGCAACATGATCTCTACCCTTCAGTCTTCCACACATCTGCAGTAACAGGTAATGCTGGACAATAAAAATTCAGCTGTGAATAAAGAATTACGATGCACGCACAAACCTCTCCCCAGTTGAAACCAAAGTCTACCATCTTTTCTGACCCTACCAGACAATGTTAAACCTGTCTGAACTCCCGGAGTACATTTCATACTAAAGCCATTTCTTGATTTTGTTCTGTGAGAAGAGTCACACAGCTTTTAAAAACCACACGAACTGCCCATCTTTGGCCTACTGAAACAAACCATCAACTCCACTTCACCTTCTTAATTCAACTGACATGAAACAGCACAACATAAAAGAAACTAGATGCTAGTGACACAGGTAGCTCACCAAATGTGTTGTGATTTGAGGTTCAGATCACAAATTAAATCCAGCTGCTTTGTATCCCAAGGGAATCGTGCAGGCCAGTGAATTCAGCTTTGCATTTGGTCGTAATTCAACAGGGCACTTGATACCATCAGTAGCTGTGAGGCAGAATCTACAAAGGCCAATTCTGATTTTGGTTTTGTTTTTTATTGAAATGAGCACCATCACCCCATCACACCCCCTCCTCCACTCACCTTAATCAACAGCCCTCAGCGTGCAGGGTAAGAATGACGCAGTTACTCACATTACAACAGCTAAACTAGATTTAAGCAAACAATATGCTCCACATGCTAATCTGTAATCACAGCAGAAACAAGAAGTTGAGTCTTTTAAAGCCTTCTGCAAAAACAGGAATGATTCGTTAACAGGCTTAAACTTGGGAAAAACATTTCTTTAAGGTACCACAAGACAGAAATAAAGGCAAAAATCTATTTCTTACAGGTCATTTTAGTTTGAATAAATAATGACACCCTTGTAATGCTATGCTAAAGTAACAATGCCTATGCCTGACAAATGTGAATGCAAAGATGACGGCTCCAAAGCATCAGCTCAGCCTCCCCTACGGAGTCATGACCACTGGTGCCTCCACAGCAAGTTCCATGGAGAACAGAGGGGTACAGATCAAAATGCATGTGCTAGACCAGATCTAGAACAGACAGACATTTTCAGCAACCATAACACTGGATTTTTCCTTTAGATTGATTTCTGCAGTAAAATGAAAAGCTGATAACAGTAAATAAAACGACTAGAAAACACTACTTTAGAAAAATAACACTTCAGATTTGGGGCAGACATGGCTGTAAACATGAGCGTAAGATCCTCCAAGCGAGCTGAACCAGAAACAGCTTTTAACTAGCACTACCTAGAAGGGAGAATATATCAGATCCTGCTTTGGATGCATTTGATGACTGGGTTCTTGTCCTTCCATGCTCAGAAACTGTCTTCTCCCTCCCAAAAAGCCTCAAATTTTAAATATGCAAACCTCTATTCACATGCTGTGGTGTTACCTCGCAGGTTCCAACTCCTTATTTTAAGCTAGGCCTGCAATATTTACATCAGCTATGAGGAGTACCACTTGTCTGTACTCAAAGATGACAAATTGAGAGGTGAAGAACACTGATTTACACTCAGTAAACGTGTTTGGTAGTTTTAAAATACTTACCCTTGTGGAAAAGAAGTGAAAGATGAAACTTGCAGCTTTATTCCCACTTTGGAACCAGTCAAACAAATGAGATTTCAGTGGGGGGGAGGGGGGGAAGTAGCAAACCAGAAGTCATTAAAACTAAATTGAGAATTCATTACTAATCTAAAAATTATTTTTTTACAAAGCATTTTAGTAGCAAATTCTTTTTAAAATAATAATGAATGTTTTCTGACTAAATTTTAGTCTATAGATCTGAAATCAGTATGCTGTAAGACATCATAACATTAAAGATGAATATGGTGACATAAGACACAAGGCTTATTTCATTCACAGTACTTTTCGTGTTCAAACACTGAGGCAATCTCTACCCCCCACCAGAAAAAGCAGCCTCCTTCCCCACATGCTCACATCACCCTCTCCCTTCTGCTAACACAAGTTCTCAGGCAGGCACATGGCACAGCAGAGTAGGGAACCCATCCAATTCTCTACGTCCTCCACAAATGCTTGTGAAAGCAAATGGAAGGACATAGTATGCAGGTCCTCCTCCTTTTAATGGCACTGCCAGCTTGAAATGCTGGAACTAAGCACACGAAAACAGGATTAACATTTGGCAAGGACTCCTTATCTGCTGTGCTTCCTGTCTGCCCAGCCACATTTCTAATAAAAGATTCACTGATAACAAAATACCTGGATTTTCTGCAACCGAAGCACTCACAGCCCAGCACTGAAAATCCTAATTCCAGCTGCACAGGAGCATACTACAAACTGTTCAGGTGTCCCACCACATCAAAACACATTTCTGGATGCAGTTTTCCGTTATTTCCAGTTCTCCTACACATACTTCCTTGCCTGTTTTCAAGCAGGAACATTCGGCTTTACGAATTCCTTTCAGAAGGATTTCATCCTGTTAATTCCCAACTTTCCTCTCTGCTATCTACAACACTGGAACAGCCAGAGGTTTCAAGCAAGTATTCATTTTTCTAACCAGTGTGACAGCAACCATTTAAAATTTAGAAGGCAAGCTATACTCTGCCCCTCAATACATGCACAAGAGGCTTGAAAAGTCATGACAGGTCTAATGACTTCAATGACTTTTGGCAGCCTGTTCTACTTTTAGAAAGAATATGCCAACGCCTCTATTTGTGGCTCTCGCCTATCTCGATACAGTTACATTATAAGGTTTCACTACAGAGCAGTGTTAAGAAGAGATGTTCAGGTTCATTAACTACAGAAGGAAACTGAGAAAGATGAAGTTTACACAGAAGGACTTGAGTCTACTTCGGCCCAAGGAGAAGCAAGCTGCTGGGCCATGACACTGAAAACTCAGCTGAAAAAAGAGCTGGAAGTTGCCTCTGAGCGCTGCAGCCTGTTAGTGGTGTCAGTAGCACCACGGTGTTGCATGTAGAACATCAAACAGATGGAAACTGTAGAAAAGCACAATGTCTGTTCAAAACTACATGAAGTCTAACTTAAATAGTTCAATAGGAAAGAAACACCAGTTAAGCCTATATTGTTAGAAACCTCAAACTGCAGAGTACCATACACATAGTAGCAGCTCTGCATTTTTCACCTCTAGGTCACCACCACCATTAGACACACGTCAAAAGGGTTAAAAGCACATCAAAGAAGATAAATTTATCAAAGTATAATAATAATACTAATGGAAGACAACTGTGCTGGCTACTGACAGATGCTCTGACCCAGTGTCACAAAATGTGACAGCTTCAAGGCATGTAAAAAAGACATCAAATAAAAACAAAGGTAAAATATGAAAAGCCCACAAACAGATAAGGACAGAGCTAGAATCAAAAACACTCAGAAGTTGTCCTTGCTTCTAAGCCAAAGAGAAAGATAGAAAACCATAAAAAGATGGCAAAGTTCAACAGAGTCATATGGATCAAGCAGAAATACAACCTCACTGGAACCCAGAAGTATGTAAAGTACATTGGCGGTTAGAAAACTAGAAGAGATTAAGCAAAATTTTAAGTGAAAAGTGAAAAAGCCCAGCAAGTATATGCAGTCGGGGGGGTGGGGGTGTGTGTTAAGGCAATAGTTAAAAAAAACAATTAACAGAAGCACAGCAAGATTCACTCCTGCATAGCTAACAATTAAAGCTTACCTATTTTAACTACAAAGCACAGTAGCACATTAATTCTTTGACAGATGAAGTGGTGGACAATTTAACCACAGAACAGTTTTTCCACTTTTAGAAGACCTCTGGACTAAACAATATGATGAGAGGATACCAAAAATTATTGAGCTTCTATGAGATGCAAAATAACCCAACTGTCAAAATTCATGCTATAAAAAGAAGTCATTCACATGAGCCAACACCTATCCAGTGCACCAAGAAAAAAGCATCAATAGATTCAAACTTGCAAATGAAGAAATTCAGCCTAAGCAAAGCATGTGAGCTGCTTCTGTGGTAACCAGTACCAAGCCAGCTGCTCTAACTACTCAACAGCAGAGAAGATTCACTGCTAATGTATGCAGAAGGACGTGTTTTGAAGGGAAAAACTGCCATCATGCAATTCACTGTTTTTTAATCAACTTACCAACTCAAGACAAGGTTTTACTGAACTCTATCAAAACTAGATTGCAGGAGGAATAGCAAAAATAAAACTTTGATACATCATAGATTATCCGTAGCTTCCTTCCTAAAAAAGCCATGTTCGGCCCTGGTCACGTCACAATAGCAAACCAAAGCTGAACTGGGAAAGCTCAAAGACTGGCAATAAGAATCAGCAAACACCATAAAAGAATGCACAAGCCTGTATTTGGAGCCCAGCGAACACCCAAGCTGGAGAGCCCCTTCAGAACAGCACCTTGAGGGACTGGGCTGTGACAATCTTCCTACTAACATGTCCAGTCCCTTTCAGGTATCCCAAAAGATCCAGAAGCCATGAGCAGAGTAATACTGGCCAACCGCAGTGTAAAAATATAAACTCCTTTTGCTCTGTAGCAATTTACTTCTTAATCAGATTGTTAAAGGGGAATTAAATAGTTTCCATTAAAATTAGACATTAAATCACTTTTTACACAACTCAAACATCTCATGGTTGTTGCATACTCCAGGGAATAACCCAAACTCCAGCAAAGTTCAGCAGCAGAACACTCCTAATTCCTCAATTCCTTCACTCTCTTTGGTAAGGGCAGCTTTAATATATATATATTTATATATATATAAAAAGCTATTTTAATTGATGCAAAAAGAACTTCTCATTAATTGATAGTCTGCTTATTTTGTAAAATTAAGATATTTTCAGAATGAATACTAAATGGTAAAAAAGCCATTTAAAATTAAAGCACCTAATAGACCATCTAAAGCTTGGCTTTCAGTTTCCCTAAAGAACTCTGCAACTACATGCATACAAATTGTGTTTATCTATTTATATGGAATTAATCAGGATTACCCCTTTCATCTTGGCAATTTAACTGGAGAACCAGATCAATAGCATCCAATCAGTAAAATATGACTGTTGTTTCCACAACGCTGATACATTTTCTCTATTAAGAGCTGTTTTGCCTTTTTTTTTTAGCTCAGCAGCCTTAGAGCATTACATTTAACTGTTTGAGGCACACAATGCAGCATGCTCAGCTCAAGTGGCATCCTCTGAATACCCTGGCCAGCATCTCTCCACCCAGCACCCCGGCTAAGCAAACATATACCGCTACCTCAGCTGCCAGTTCCCAGCACTGCACTAAGACTTGAGAGGTTGAACACTCAGTTCTTAACATTCATAGGGAAACACATAAACCTATTCTGTAACCAGCACTGAAGTTGAACGCATGAGAACCTGCAATCTTGGCCCTACAGCCAGCTGAATTCTAATACTGCAGGCACTGAAATCCCTGCAAACTAGCTAAGCAGAAGTGGAGCAGTTCAGACTCCTCATGGGAATTGAGCATTATTTAGTTATCAGCATGAATTTCAGTTATACCTCCTCAAAGACAATGCAATGTGAAACTTTAAGCATCCCACATATACCAAAACTGTATGTTTAGCCAAGGTAGCTATAAACATATTGTCCTACACTTTATACACAAAATTATTTCCATGCCAAACTAGTGATGGTACAAAAATCCGCTTTCAAGCCTTGTATCACACTCAGGCTGATGCTGCACAAGGTAAAAGATTTTATAACTTGGAAGTAAAAGCTAAGAAACATGTCACATTGCTCTTTGTGTGGCCTTCTTAAATTCCCCCTCCATTTCTATACTCACTTATCACCCTTCCCCTCTTGGGGAGGCATCAAACTTAAGCTCAGTACCTACAGAGTTGTCCAGTTTCTCTGAAAAACTCTGGCCAATATCAATGTCTTGTCAAAATACAAGGACATTTTAGCATCAGGAGCAACCAGATAATCTTATTTACATCAATGTGTGTGATTTCCTTACTTAAATCACTGATAATTTCACAGGAGATAACTAAGCCAAGTGATGACAGTATTTGTTCACTGGTTTTCACTGCAGTAAGTATTAGGCACTGGTGTGTACACACACCTTGCAACTGTGTGCAATTAACATTTAAATTGGTAGTTTATTAGGACAGCTTCATAAGCAAGTCAAATCATTCTCTTAAACAACTCGCACTGCAAAAGCCACTTTGGCACTTACAGCCAGGGATAAGCAGCAAAGCACCACCAAATGCCTCAGCAAAAAGCATCTCAAGCCAAGGATTATTAGAGCAATATTTATTCACCCTTGCAAGAAACATGCTTCAGCATCAGACCTTTCCACTAGTGCCTATTTCCAGATGCCAAAAGCAGTGGTGCTGGGCTTTGTATAGCACAGGAGCTCTAAGTGGTCAAATTGCTTTTACCAGATCATGCACATGAGGCTGACATATCCCAGATTTATATGAAACAGGGACATCAACTGGAGACCTGTATTTAAGTCACTTGGGATGTAAGAGACCTGAATATTTCTTATCTATATTTACCTTGTGATATATTTAGAAACAATCTAGAAGCGCACACAAAACGGAAACAAATTATGACTTATGTTTCTAAGGAACCCAGACAATCCATGCTCCCATTTCCAAATCCATTTTCTTTACTTCTCACACTTTAGAAGCAGTATCGAAGGGGGAATGGCTTGAACCTGCCAGAACAGGGGAGACTGAGCTGAGCTCTTAGGCAGAAGCTCTTCCCTGGGAGAGTGCTGAGGCGCTGGCACAGGGTGCCCAGAGAAGCTGTGGCTGCCCCATCCCTGGCAGTGTTCAAGGCCAGGT
>JBCJKH010041888.1:0-23177 GCA_039877255.1 Loriculus beryllinus | reverse complement strand
GGAGTGAGGCAAGATGTGATACTGAGACTGACTGGGCAAGAGCCCATGGGGCACGGATCCTGTACAAAGAAGAGTAAGCAATTACATTATTTATCATAATGCACACTCGTAAAGAGACTGACTTAAGGTGGCACAGAGAACTCATAATTCTCAGACTTCATTAATTTCTAAATGCTTCACTTGCAATGTTAATACTGTTATTTCAATGTGGTGTTTTGGTATATGTTATTTTCTAAGACACGGTGTAACAGAAAGAACACTTTTTGTGTTGTGAAAATGAACATTTAGGAGGTTGGGAATCTCTAGGTATAGTTCACTTCTTTCTGAAGTGTCATGACCCCATACTGGTTCACTGTATTGAAAACACATGCCTGGTTAACAAGTTACTGAGGAGTATAGTGGCACTTGCAAACAACCACAGCAAGTCAGTATTTCTCATCTACTCTTTCCAGAATAAGGGATCATTCTTGGATATAGCTTTAAACAAAAAAAGATAAAGGTTTTTGCATGTCTAGCAAAAATCTTGTGAAAACAATTTGTAAATGATGTCCTTACTTAAGAAAACTTTTGTCAGATCTAGGCAATTTGGCATGCCTTTTATTTATAAAATAGAACCTTGAAAAGCTTCCCCTGTTTTTGTGATTGCATGGTGAAATAAAAGGAAGATTTCTTTTTCCAGTGTTGCCTCTCTCATTTGTTTCATAATCTACTACATCATAGAGAATAAAAAGGGTACAATATTTTTGTGTCTAAAACCAAATGAGAACCCAGTCCCCATAAGATTTTGAGTTTCTTCAACTTTCAGTCATAGCAGGTGGCTTAGAACCTCAAAAGTATAAAGAATAAGGAAAAGGTCATGGCATTTTCATAAAACGAAAAAAAAAAATCAGCATCTTTATTCCCATTCTCCTAATGTTCATTTTCACTATGAACAGTGTTATCTTTCTGTACCAATATGCTTTGTTATTAAAGACAGAGAGATGCAGGCTATTCTCTAATAAGGAAAACCATATCTCTAAGGAAATGGTATTCAAAATGTAAGTTGTCAGTTTAGGCAGAGGGAAAAAACTAGGGCAGTATTTTACAATAGAGCAAATGAATTTTCCAGTCAACTATGTCAGATCCACAGACTTATATGGGCCTTAATTTTCACAGCTCTGAGTTCTTTTGTTAAAAAGCAGAAGTAAAACCTGCAAGTCCTCAACTGATAAATACCTGATTACTTTAACCAGTTTATTCTTGCTATACCAAATATCTTGAGGGTGCTGAAGAACAATGGATTTAGATCTGTATAAACACTTTGGACTAGGCATCTGCAATATTTGCAAAAATACAGGCCCAGTGTCGCCATACTGATCTTCTTTGTCAAGAAAGAAATTATGCAGAAGGTCTGATGTAAGTATTTTCCTATTCCATTAACTTTCTTTGTGTGTTTATTGACAGAATGCAGAAGTCCCTGTCCTGTTGAGCCAACAGTAGCAGCTGCAAGTATTCCTTGAGATGTGCCTCAGTGAGGTTAACAGAAGACTGAGGTACCAGGCGTGTTTACAGTAAAGGCCCTATCTGTCTCGACTACGTAATTTTTTATTACTCTTTGTGCTGCTTTTTCCTCTTCTCTCAGCTAGGACTGAAGTAATGAGAGACATGCACCCTTGCCAGTCATCAAAGAAATGACTCCACCAAACAGACCACATAGAAGGCTTTACCTCACAAGCCAGGAAGAAACAATGTAAGGCTCTCAAGACAGCCAAGTTCAGGACCTCCTCCAGACTTCCCATGGAAGCTATGAGTTAAAGCAGTAATGGCCAATTGAACATATGGTGACGAAAGACCAGTGAGCCAAATGCAATGAACAGCTGCCAGTAACATAAGAAATTGTGAAATTAGTAAAAAGAAAACCAGAAAGAAGTAAAGCGTCTGTGGTTTCCAGTGGTCATAGTTCAAAATGCTACTGACAGAAGGGTTTGTTGTTTTCTTACCTTCTTAAAGACCCTGAAGCCTCTCAATTATACCATCTCTTTCCACAAAAGCCACCTGAACTGATAAAGTTTGTCACTAAAGTAGTTGAAGTAGAAGTATCCTAAGCTTCGTTCTTTTCCCAAAGCATCTTGGTTTTCAGACCATTAGGATCCTTGTTAGACAGCTAGGAAGACTGCACTGCCAGCTATTCATGCAAGTCATACTACTGCTGCAAGTAATACAACATATTATTTCACAATATACATGCACAGGAAATCTAAATGCCACTATACCTGTTACTTTGCTGCACTAAATGCTTTTCTTTATTCCACAATTACAGTGGCACAACTCTTAAAACTACTTTGACAACAAAGTCTAGGAAATGAGGATGGCATTGCATGCAGAGCATTGCATGCAGACCTCTTACAGCCTTTAGTGTGCAGACTATCTCAAAGACAGATGCTCTTATTTTTCTGCATTCATTGCAGGCTAAAAGAAAAATTATGTTGTTCATTCTGAACTATGTACAGTCATTTGAGATGCCCAATCTATCCCACCTGGCCTTCAGCTTCAGCTGGAAAAGTGTATGTCTCTCCTATGGTGCCATATGATATCAGCCAGTGCCATTTGAATGTCAAATGAAGGAATCTCATTTGAAGGAGCAAATTTGATTAGAAGGAATCTCAAATGTTATATGGGTAACTGAATCAATCCTAAATTGACCCTTAAAAACATGAACATCGAAATGTCTGTTATTAATAAGATTTTTTTTTTTCAGCCACTTTCTTCATTTGGCCTTACTCCTGTATTCCACTCTCCCATTAGTCCTGTCTCTTCTTCAAATGGCTTCTTCTTTATCTCCAAGTTCTGTCTTCCAGTAACTTTGGCTATTAGTTGAAATTAACATGAACTACTGACTCAAATCATGCAATCAACAAGGGTGTCTTTCTTTAGGTACCGCTGAAATGTTGAACTAGGTGGTGAAGGCCTGTAGGAGAGTTACATGCCCATGCTTCCTCACAGAGTGCAGTGCATACATACATAAACCCAAATGCTGTGTCCAGTCTGTCTGGTGGAGGATATAGCTCAAACACAGGATAAAGTATAGGTCATATTTGGTGCCTGTGAAGCAGGGCTAACAGATACTGACCCAAAGCCAACCAGACCTCTGTTGTCCTGATTAGCAGTCCTTTCTGCAATTGACAATGCTGTGGAAAGGGCCAACAACTCAAATTTCTTGCCCAACACCACTGCAATAATTTTTTGTTCAGAAGACAGGTTTTGGTTTTGTGATTTTTTCTTTCAAAAGTAAAAATATCTTAATTCTTTAAATTTTTAAAAAGTAAAACATTCTTAATAAACCTGTAAAGGATTTCATAATGCTATGTATATTTTAGGTCTGACTGACTTTCAGAAATACAGTGTACCAATTTGCCTAGTTATTATTTTATATTGTTAACATCAGTAAGTCATCCAGCAGACTGACAGAAAGAAGTGGTTTGAATATGCAGCAAACTAAATGGGAAAAGTATCTTCAGTTGATGAAGGAAAGGACATTCTCTCAAAAGATGTTTTAAATACAGTATCTTAGAGCTTTTTGAATTAGTATGTGTTCAGATTTGATTACTGAGGACTGCATTTAAGAGGTGATTTCAAGGCACTTGGCTACAAAACTATTCCAGATGTTGTCAGTTACACAGACAGCATACTTATTAAGCCTTTTCGTATTTTCCATTTCAGTGTGTGCTAAACTGCTGTTCTGTTTTGTTCTCTTATTTTGATGTCAAAAGGGCTCAATGGCAACAGAGACAATGGAAATGAAAGCAAATTATGAAAACAGCCACACATTCAAAATGGTCTTTAAATTTTTAACAGAAATTTCATGCATTAAGTGAACAAGTCATAAAGCTTATGGAATGAGATCTTCAAAAGATGTGCATAGGTAAGACATCCTTGCAGCTATACCAATTTAGAACATCTGATAATTAATGCTCTCTTTGTGTTTGCAAAGGATGATCAAACTTAAACAGGTGAGATTTAGGTTAGGTATAAGGAAGAAATTCTTTACTGTCAGAGTAGGCACAGGAACAGGCTGCCAAAGGAAGTTGTGAATGCTCCTGGCAGTGTTCAAGGCCGGGCTGGACGGGACTTTGAGCAACCTGATCTAGTGGAAGGTGTCCCTGTCAATGGCAGGGGGGGTGGAACTGGATGATCTTATCATTTCTTCCAACACTAACCATTCTATGATTTTGTGATTCTATTCTATAAATATCCATCCTTATAGTCCAGGATATATGTAGAACTCTCAATGAATTTGTTGGTTTCCACGTGCAGAAAGAATGCAGGCTGTCAATGAGCAGTTATGGAGGCACTGTAAATTCATGTACACCCTCTGAAGCCTCACAAAATTATCCAGAAGATTGGATCCCATATATCATTTAAATGTCATGAATCCTCTGCAAGTGCAACTGATTGTTCCTACAAAACATGACTGAATACTCAATGGCTGTATTTCGAAATGTGCTCCCATGAAGGCTGAACTAATAAAGAGAAATTAATTTTAATCACAGCTAGATGTAGAGAGAGGGGAAAGAAGATGTATACCTCCTGTAAAACAAAACAAAACAAAAAAGCTCCAAATTTCCATGACTCAGGGAATCATAATTCTTTTTCAGCAGCTAATAATTTCCAGTCAATACTTTTCTCCCATAAAAATATAATGTCCTTTTTTTTATTAAAAGAAGTTAACATTTAGCACAGAATGCTAAAAGCCAGGAAGCATTGCAATAATACGGCATCCTCAGACACAAGGAACGTGTAGGACTGTGACTTTTATCAGACCCTCCTGTGACTAAGCTATGTCTGCTGCTCCTCATGTGAAAATTTTAGGCAACACATCCACCACACTGCATCATTTGCATGTTTTACATCCTTTTTTTCTCTAATGTATTAGGATTCAGACAGTGAAATCCAGTTATGGACTTTCCATGTCTTGGAGAGTTGATTTTCTGGGTTTCGTCCTTTCTGAAGAGATGGGGTAAAGTAACTAAAATGTATTCTGGTTTTAGTTCAGAATGATTCAGTTTGAACTCGGAACCCAAAGGTTTGGCTCAAATGAATACTTCATATATTCTGCCCAGCTTTAATCAGTTTTACCAATGAAACAAATTACATGGGTATTTTAGGTATTTGACTCCCACTGAAAATCTTTGTTGCTCTTTACCTCTAAATAAGCATTCTTCTACTTACTTCTAAAGATAGAAAAGTAGGTCAACAGTTCATAAAAAGTTTTGTGCTGAAACACTGTTCTTGAACTTGTTGATTGTTCTAGAACTTGTTGATTGTTCTAGAAATGAACAATCATTTCCTCAACTTAAAAATAGTATAGACAATTAAATGCCCACTGATTGTAGCATACTTTTACCTCTCTATCCAAGAGCCTATTTACAGCTGACACATAAAGCAAAATGCCTCATACTCACTTCTCCCATATTCCCAGAGGAAATATCAGATTTAGCTTTTTTGACATGAGTAGCAGAAACTCGCAAGTGGATCAACAGAAAAGATCAGCAAAGAGAAGCTACTGACCACAAATATGGTCTTGCCTAAAGGAGTTAATGAGCCATAGCAGCTGGGGAGAGTGAAAAATAAATGTAAATGTAGAGAAAACGGAGAGAATGTGATCACACAATAGCAACAAGTAAATGTACCGTGTAAAGCAGCCTAGAGTGAAATAACAGTTGGAATAAGCTGCAGTAGTAAGATATAGTTTCACAGCAAAAATAATTCTTTTTTGGAGGTAATTTTGAGGTTTCTTTATGTGGTTTCATTCTCCTCCTTATAATTCTGCAATTCTCTGGGGAATGAACCTGCTAAGTGTTATGTCAACTTAGCTCTGGGAATTAGTGGTATCCAATACTTGGTTTCAAAATGCTCTCCACCTGACAAAGTCACATCTGTAGTAGGCAAACCTTTCAACTTTCAACTCTGCTCTGCTGAACTATCAAACTATGTTCTTGAATAGTTGTATCACTTTGTGGAATCTGAATTTGTGATGATTATTCAATTCTCCTGCCAGAACTCCCAGCAGCTCTTAGTTTCCTTCAACAAAGAATCTTTGCAGCATGGCCAATACAAAGCCTTCACAAATGCGTACCTAAATATTTTTCAAAGCCCACATAAACTCTCTGTGAAGAGCAGAACTCATTGTATTCCTGCTGCTTTTGATGCTTCCCACCCATGTTTTTCTGACACTGGAATCATAAAGAAATAGATCTGAAAGAGAACTCAAGAAGTCACTCAATCTATACCATTGATCCCCTCTCTTTCTTCTACGTACAACTCAGGAAATTATAGCAAAATCAACCCCTCACTCCATACATGAGAAGAATCTCTTCTGTAAAGATCACGAGCCCTACAATGGCTAGCCTTTGAAAAATGGCAGGCAGATAATCTGCCCATACTCTGGGATTTGAGACAGTCCCAGAGAAGGGTTGGATATTCACATTTGGCCCATGGCAAGAACCTGCTGGCATAGGATTCCAACATCTCATGAAAAAATTAGTTTGTCTGTGAAGATTCAGCCCACGTAAAAGTGAGATGAACACTCTGTGCAGGAATACTGAGAACTCATACAGCTGAAAGGAAAAGTAGCCTTAACATCAGCAAGTGTGTAGTTCTTAAAAATATCCCATAGAGAAAATTATTTACAGGAATCTAGAAAGGCACTTCACAGCTTTTTTCTATTCCACCAACTCCATCTCTTGGGTGTCTCCCCAAGAGGGGCTTCTCCCCAAGAGTGATTTCTCTTGATGTTCTGCAGCCCAAGGTTTTGAGTGCTGCCTAAATTGCTTACTGCTCTTATGCATAACAATAGTCTTTAAAAATTCTCTTGAAATACATACTTCTTCCTCTCAAAACAGAATCCCTCTAAAGCCTTTTAACTGTCTCATTATTACTTCCCAGGTCTTCATAAACTCTTATCATTTTAGGCATTAATGAAAATATGCTAAAACACACTTCTTATCATTCTAAATCATGATGTTGCTAAACTTTTCCTTCATCATTCTTTCATCAGTTTGCTGCAGTTACTCTCAGTTCTTTCTGTACATGGCCTTCACTTGCACTTTGAGGTTGGGGTTTGGTGGGTTTTTTTGGTTGGGGTTTTTTGGGTTTGTTTTTTTTTTTTTTCTCCTTCTCCTGTATAACTCCTCTGTAAACACAGTATCATAGCAAATCGAAGTAGCTTCTAAATTTAATAATGGCATATCTTCTTTTGTGTCCTATGTTTTCCTTATTGGTAACATTTCTACCGACTCTTGAATTTCAAAAACTCTGAAAACAGCAAACCAATCTCAATGACAATGCACTCACTCTCATTTCTTTCATTCTCCTGAGAGATCAGGGTGTTTGAAAAGGAAATCCCTTCACTTACCTAGGAAATATTGAGCTCCTTTCATTGCCAGAATGAATTGGATAATAATTCTATTGTTAACTAATTTAATGAGATAAATGGAACCTTATTACCTAACTCAACCTGGGCTTAACAAGTTGGCTATAAATAGCGAGCATTACAGTGCAGCTGGCATACTTACACTCCATGACTTCACTATAAATGATTGGAAGGTCATACTAAGTTAAATTCTACTTTTGCAAAATTTAACCTCTCTTTAGAGCCTATCAAAATGTCCCTATTTACTCCTCATTCAGAAAGAAACATTTCCAGCATGATAATTGTAGTGTATTGGATGTCATTAATGAGAAGTACATTTGGCATAAGCAAGCAACGTTTTTTATCTTGAAGAAGGCATAACAGATCTGTTGAAGATCAGAGGCACAGTGTGCAAGCACCACTTCCTCAGTTCACAGAGACAAAAACTTGCTGACCCAAAATCCCAGATCTGGGAGAGCAGCACGGTTGTTCTTGAAGATATAGACTCAGCTGACTAGTCATCTCCTGAAGTGTCAGTCTCAGGGGTTTTCAAGCTATCACCTCTGTTAAAAAGATAAAATTCTGTGTCCCTTGTTAGGAAGTATTTAGATGATGGGTATTTTAAAGGAAAGAAAAAAATAACAGCTTATCAACCATGTGGGTTGCCACATATAAAGATTAATTCAGAATTTATTGTATTCTACACCTCTCATAGGTCTTTTAGCTCTTCAAAATATGGCTCCTTATCGGCAAGAATACATAACACATTTATATCCTTCCTTCTGAAGTGAGACATGAACAAAGTCATTTGCAAATACAAAAAAGAAGGCATATGGAAGAATATAGTGTAACAGGAAAAGAAATAGTCTTTGGAATTTCCAAGTAATTTATTCGTCATTTATTATAAGTTTGCACCATGGTTCAGTCCTGGACTTGTATCAGGATTATTTCAAATATATTCATCAAACACAGGCATAAATACAGACCATAACAGTGACTAGACTCAGGACTCAAACAAAATTTAATTTGGTTGTTTCCCAAGTTAGTCAGACAAAGATATTTCAAAAGACATTAGCACACAGAGCTATTGTGGCCATATACAGCAGCAAATAATTACAATACCACATGGATTTCCCTTTGATTCTTCAACTTTTGTGGGTGCATTTGCAGCTACTATGCAAATGTCCTTTCAAACACACCCAGTAGCCTGTGAAGAAAGCAGAGCAAAACTGCAGACAAATATACAAATTTTCACTTTCTGGATTTTGAGACAGAAAAGGTTCTGGAGTCTGATTCCATGTCAGCAATATTTACAAGATGGTTTGGGTTTATGGTGCATGAGTGATGATTAATGAAAACTGTCTGTTGGTATTGCAGTTATGAACACTTTTTAATTACAGGAAGGCTTACAAATATTGGAATAAGGAGGTTGTGAGGTGAGGCAAAGAAATGCATCTCTTTCCCAGCCAGACTGCTGACCCCAAATTACCCTAATAAGAATTGCATTGAACTGGATTGTTCCAGAGAGTTTACATCCTTAGAGTCTCTGACTCTTCTAATTTTCATCTACAATAAATCTTAGGGTGGTGTCTTACTAGCTAAAGAGACAGAAATGCAGTTAATAGTTTCCAAACAGATGGAAAATTTACTGACATTCATGGGTCACAAAATACGAACACAGAAAGTAAAGTAACGATTATGATTTTGAACAGTACTGTCACATCACTGATAAATGAAACTCTATACAAACTCATTTGGTTGTATTAACAGATACACCTTTTTTAGTAAAAGCAGACTATATCCAACCTTCACTTTGACTTATATTTGGAGAATTAATTTGGTTTTCCTTATTTCAAATCCAGCTTTCAAAAGCTCTGTTTCTGGAAGTGCAGAATTCAAGTAATTTGTGCTAGTCCCCTTATTCCTAGGGACTGGAATAAATGCCCCAGCAAACTGTTTTCCACCAACATAAATTTGAGCACAGAACTACCACCAGCAAAAAAACTGTGTGTGTGGGATTCTTGGTGGCTGTGCACCAATGTGTAAGTTTTACCTACAACTTCTTCGTTTTGGCTCAAAAACTTGGTAAAAAAAAACAACACATCAGCAAATAAATGGGAATCCTACTTTTTATGCCCACCACAAAGTTTTTGCATAATAAATTCTATAACTCTAAGAATGGCTGTTTTCTTTAACCACACATATGGTGTCTTTGCATTTCATAATGCTGATTTCACTCGTTCGTAATTGAGTACAGTTCTGTCCCTGCCATTATGCCAGAAAGGCAACAACAGTAACAAAAACATAGAAAAATCACTGTGTAAAAGAATTTGATTGCAAGCTGTTTCCCTTGGAAGTAGATACAACTTTGGGAATTTTCCAGTTTTCTGTAAAAATTTAAAAGTTGACCTACTAAGAAACTTAAATGAAATGTATACAAAAAAGAATGCCTTCAATACATGAAGGCATAATGACTGTGAGGATAAATACTGCACATAAAGTCATCAGTTATGAGAATATTGCATTTCCAAGAGTTTATCATCAGAATGAAGTTTTGCTGAAGGTTTTCCAATACTGTAAATGTGAGCTCCATGTTCTTCGTTAATTTTAAACTTATTGCTGGAATATGCAGCCCTTTATATATTTTTTATTGAAAGACAATTTATTTGCTTCGGTCCAATGCAATTGGTCCTTATGCTGAAGAGTGCTGGATCCCAGCAGCGACACACCACCATAAGACAGGACCCCACACTGCTGTGCTTACCCAGTTCAGATCCCACCAGAGACAGCTCAGCCCATAGGAAGGAGCTCTCATTTTGGAAGGGCTCTGAAATTTCACATAATGCATAAAATCCCCTGCTTGTAACAAAATGCCTGAAAAGGGTCACTTCACGAACAAGTTAGAGCCTGTGTTAAAAAGGTGTTCACACAGCCTGAAAAGCTATGTGAGCTTCCCCTAATATTTGTCCTTAATCTTCTTCCAGACCCTCTGAAAAAAAAAAAAAAAAAAGGAAAAATACTGTCTTCTAGAACTGAATCCATCAGCCTTTACACCAATCTTCATGCATTACACAATAATTTCCAAACGCCCTAGCAATGCCTCCAGGCTGTTGGGGAAATGTGAGTGCTCATCTGGGACAAAACTAAAGGCTTTGTTTTACAAAAGAGAGGGGCAGAGAGCAAGATGGGAATGGGGCTCCCACCAAAAGTCAACGGGAGTTGAGACTTGAAGTAATTCTGAACCCTTTGAAATTCCCAGTTCAGTTCAGTACCCAAAAAACACTTAATAAATCACAAGACCAGCAAGAGAAAGGGAAGAAAGGGAAAACCTATCCCACATTAAACTGTAATTTCTACTAATTTCTGTGTAGGAAAATTTACTGGTACTCATTTCTCCCGTGAGAAGAAAAATCCCTCTATTAAAACAAATAGAAATCACACCTTTTTCTGGCATTTACAGCTTAAAAAAATTGGTATTTCAGTTTCCACTTTGTAGGTACAAGCAGCACCTCCACTCCCAAATCCAAAGCAGGGAATCAGCTTTTCACCAAATGCGTCAGGATTAAAAGTATTCACACTAGAACAAAGCAACATGGGAGAGAACAGCTAATTCATGAGGGTTATATTTAACATTCATTTCCCAGTAGGGAGATAAAAATAAAAGCAAAACCAGTCTTTCAAGCTATCTTGACTCATTTTGTATCATTTTCAAACAGCAAGTCCTGACCAGTCCTTACGCTACCTTTTGTAGCTGACACGTAGTGTCTCCCTGAAAAAAGAACATTTTCAGTCTTAAAAGACTGATAAAACAACCTTTGCTCCAGAAAACTTTATCTAGATTTTCAGATGAACTCCTTGTATTGCCAGGATTGTAAGAAACAGGACAGTCCCTATAAAACTACTTGCTCCCAGAACAGCTGGCCCCACAACTGGAAAGATTTATTTAGTAGTGGGATAAGTTCTGATACTTCTTCTGCTTGTTGGACTGTTCATATAACAGTCATGATATGGCAGGACATTTGAGGGCCATCCTGATGATAAAGTAGATAAAAGCCAGTGTCTTTTGCTCCTCTAAACTTACCAAGCAGACTGCTGCTGAATTTTTCTTTTCTGTCCTATGGAGACATGTTACAACATTACACTCAGATTCTGATACTAAGCTTTTTCTCTGGCCTTTTACCCAGTCATGATCAAACTTCTTTTTCTCTTTCTTCACCCTTTTTATTTCAGAGGCTTTCCTGTCTGACTCTAACAGCTGTTTGTCCTTTACAGGCCTTGTCTTCCCACACCTCACAGCTGCACTAACAGACTTTTCCAGCTATCTGCCCAGCCTCTGAGTCTTTCTTTTGGCTCTCCAGCAAACCCAGAATCTCCACCTGCGTCTCCGGGTTATCCCCAACATTCAGAGTGGGATCTTGCTCTAATTTTACTGGCAACATTTTCTGATAGCAACATGTTTCCTTCTTTTTTTCTTTTTTCCCCCTTAACCTCACTGGAGCAAAGAAAAAAGCTAAGGCAACTATAACAGGAAACAAGGATGTGTTACTATCAAGCACATAGTGAATAGGAGTCATAGAATCACAGAAATTAAAGCTGGAAAACACCCACCAGCTATTTGGTCATCTTGCCTGTCCCTGCCAGTGCAGGGCTGTTTTCCACAGTACTTTTAAGGGCAGTAGAGAGTGTAGAATTAATAATTATCTGACCTTTTACTATGGTTCACAATGACATTACTGTATTGCTTTCCAGCCTATTTTCTGTGTTCAGCTTTGTATATATACACCAAACTAGCTTCCCATTTCACTGCCTCCCTCTGTACCACACTGATCTGTAACACCTTAGCCTAGGTATTCCAAAGTGTGAAAATTTTTCCTCTGATCTGGACTTGATCTACTGAAAGAGATACACAGGCTTCAAATTCCATAATTTGACCCACTTATAAAGAACAGGAGCAATGGTACTATCTTAAAGGAGACTTCCTTCTTATTCGGTTGATGAACTCTTCTTTCACCTTCCACAGTGTCAGAGAATAACAACCATGGCTAGAATGTACCTCTGCACATCATCTGATCCAAACTCCCACCCAAGGCAGGCACAGGTCTAAACAGTGCCAGGTAGTTCGGGTCTTTGTCCAGTTGAGCCCCAAGGATGGAAAGTCAACGAGCTGCTTTGGCAACCTGTTCTATTCACCCTACCACCCTCACTGGGGAGAATTATGTCTTTCTATCTGATTGCAATTTTCTGTCTAGAAGCAGCAAGAGCAGTGCTGCTCCCCAGGGAAAGGCAAACTGCAGAATGGGCAGAACACAACTGGTCAACTGATAGTTTCACAGAAGGCCAGATAATGTTTTCCAGGGTCCATCTGGGATCAACAGAAGACTAATGGAGACAAAAACTACCTACAGTGTAGGTCTGGAGTCCATCCTTGAGAACCAGCTAATAATCTGGAACAGCAGAAGCTAGTACCGTACCCCAGACCTGATCTTAAATGAAGTCTGCAGACAGGTTATGTGGGGTGAACATCTCGGTAAAGCTAGTCATTGCCCTTAAGGCATATTAGTGCATCCACACTACTGTCATTTCTCTTGCTGCTAGGTATGGCCACTGATTCCCTTCCATTCACTGTGAACCTCTGAGCAGAGTCTACCTTTATCTTCTCCATAAGCTGCTACTTATTGAGTAGCAAGGGCATTGAGTAGTCTTCTTGTCTTAGGCAAAACACAGAACTTCACACAGCATGTGCTCCAGACCTCAGCCATTCTGGTGTGTCCCTCCACTGGACTTTCTTCTGTATGTCAGTATCTTTCTTGTCTCTGTCCAGTCCCAAATTAGACACTGTATTCCAGATGTGGTCTCCCAGGCATCCAATGGACAAGAATCCCTCAACCTGCTGGTATTCTTCTTGCTAATACAGTCCAGTTGTTGGCAGATAGCAGAGGACTCGTGGGGATGCTAGGATATCAAAATGTATTGCTGTCATGGTGGGATATGATAAAAATCTGAAGCCCATTCCCCTTTCTATAAAGGACAGATAAACCCCATATTCCTGCGTAGCTCTGAGTGCAAAGTAACTTTACACTGTGTTTTCCCAGTTTAACTGAAATGTTAATTACTTTGGATAATACAGCAGTTGAATGGCATTTATTATACTATTATTTTCCCATTCATAAATTGTATCATGTTCAAAGCAACAATCATAAAGGCAGAAATCACAGAAATAAAACCAGTCATGATGTTGCTTGATGTAGTGTGACAAAATGCATTTTTGACATAGAGAAAAAATGTCACTGCAGGCAATCACTATGGCACATTACTGTCAGATTCACCAACTTCTCAGGAATGTACAAGATCAACCTCAGCTTCACTCTTGCACTCAGTGTCTTTGTCTCCAAGAAATCTCAGAGAACTACTCAGATACAAAAAAATCACAATGCAAGAAATCAGAATTAAAAACAAAAAGAGATAAATGAGAAACTGACATAAACATGAATTAAAAGTCACAAAAATACAATTCAAAGGGTGTATATTGGAAGGCAGAAGGGCCTTCAGGGAAGTTTCAGTCTGGAAAATACTGGTATAGGAAAAATATCAAGTCTGAAAAATAACTTTTAGAAACTTTGAGGTTTTCATTCAAAACCAGTGAGAATTTACACTGAGATCAGTGCGAGAGCTGTCACCCCAGTAAGCTACCTGAACATCATAAAACTTTCGAAGCTTAGTATTGTGTGCTAGATCTGGTAAAAGTTGCTTTTATGACATTATTTTTGAAAAACAGTTTCTGCCAGCACAAATAGATGTATTTGCTAACACACACACACACACAGATAAAAAAAAAAAGAAAAAAAAAAAAAAAAGAAAAAAAATCAACCTTTTACAAATCTAAAGGATTTAACAGGCAAATATATCTTGAGACCTTGAGGCCTTCAGGTACCCAGCATTTTTACTCAAAACTTACTGAGACATTATCTTCAGTGATAGTTTCGTCTGAGTACAGATTGAACAGAAATTCAACCTGGACCTCAAAATTAGACTCCGCTGGTTTACTTTTTGCCAGTCCTTTGGATGAATGACATTTTTCCACTGGTTTTGCCAGCAGTGGGAATTCTGTTTCATGCTCAAGCAAGGAAAAACTCTTCCTATCCCTGTTGGGTATGGTGGGCCTCAAAATATTGACAAGTAAATCAAAAATTCTTATTTTAATAGGCAAGAAGCTCAAAAATTTTCATTGATTTGTCCAGAAGCATTTTTTATAGCTACTTGTAATGTTCCTATGAAAGGTGCTTCGTATGTATTTTTCCCTTGCCAAGACTTCTGTTTTCCTTTTACATAGTTCATTAAAAAGAGCCTTCTAGCAGAGATTTTTATGATCTACATTTATCTGGTAAAAAAAGACTGAGCAAATGGTTCACTAATAATGTCAAATCAAAACACCCACTTTAAAAAAAATGAAACCTGTTGGTGCCAGACCTAAATTCATTTCTGCTTCCAAACCATAGCCTTAAAATTTTTAAATATGTCATTCGTTTGGTAATTTTTTCCACATGTTTGCTACCTTCCGTGTCAAAAAATGTCACTCCATACACACTCTTTCTGTCCTGCTTCTAGTTGCTCAAATGCATCCTGTAGTACCACATCTTTTCATAGCTACTGAGTTAAGTAGATCCATTTTATGCAGTTTTGTAAAAATAGCAAGTCATCCCAGACAGGGTCTTCAGATGGTTCTAATCAGCATCAGTCCAGTGAGTTCAAGAAACTGTACTAACACAGACCAGCTGAGGATCTGGCCCCCCTTTATGTTAGAAGAGAATGAAACCCATTTTTCTTTGGTCTTTCTTTGGCTTTTTAATATGTGAAAAAAATTATTATAATCACTCTGTGTGAAATTCATCCCCCCTCAGTATCAGCTCATGCCAGCCTGTGCACTAATAGAGTATATTTTGAGGAATGTACATACTTGTAGGAAAATCTTTCTATTCTTTATCCTAGTGAATCCCTTCACAAGTGTAGAAAGGTGGTAACAAAAGAAAAAGCCAAAATTCTTGTGAGTTTTGATGGAGGGTTACAAAAACATTGCTGGTGCCACTGACCTTTCCAAATTCATTGTCTAGCCCCATGCTAGCAAATATTACTACTTCTCCAAGCGGTAGACTGGAGGAAGGTCCCTCCTGCCAACTGCATGTAAAATCACAGCAGCGTACATCAGAAGGTTACGTTTTGGGCAGGCAAATGCAAACTTTGTCCTTGCTTGGAGCAGATCACCAATGCCACAAGAGCAAGACTGTGTTTATCCCCACCGTGAGGGACATTACAAGTTTCCACTGTGAATTCAGCACTACATTAATGGGAGTCACCTTTTCTGGATCAGAGCTAGTTCATATGCCACCACTTTGGAGTAAAAAGTAAACTGAATTTGCCTGCAACATATAAAGACACGGTACACCATTATCCATGATACTACTGTATTTTTACAGAACAGGGATGCAAGGTCTCAGCCTGATCAAACATTCAAGCCCTAGACTAATATTCAGAATATGAGCAGTCACTGACATTGTTCTCAATGCCTGTTTTCAATGAGATACATAATTAAGTACTTTGCTGGACCAGGGTCTCAAATACTCATGCACTGGCCATTTTGCAGACTGAGCCATTGCCACCACGTTCTGCTCATGTAAAATTATACTGTCATTCCTTATTTGTCTTCCTTTGACTCAACAATGGGTTAAGTGACTGGGGCAGAGCAGTTCTGCACAGCTGATTCCATTCTAGTAATTGTAAAAGAATGTCCAGGCATCTCATCTGGAAAGATCTCCATACATATGTTGCTACATTCAACTGGTAATGCAACGTAGTAAGCATATGTGCAAGGAAAGAGAAAAGACAAGGGTCTCCCAGATGGCAGAACAATTTTGCTTCTTTTTAAGGAGCTCAAAGGAGAGCTGCCAAGCTCCAGCCACACAGCTGAAGTAGCTTTGTTCACTGCTACAAAAAAAAATTATATTGGACAACTAAAAGTACAGTGGTTGCTTTCTCTGTCCTTTCCCGCCCATCCCTCCCTGTCCACAACTGTTTTCTGACTTCAGTAAAAGAGTCTCTCTCTTGATGTAGCTCTTCTTTCTGTCTCCCTAATACTGGGAGAGAGAACCTCTACTAATTGGCACAATCCTGGTAAGATCACTTGTGTTCCTTCTGTAGCAGACTATTTCACATAGTACTAATGACCAGTGTGAATGAGAGGTGCTTATTAACAACGGATACCATTACACCACATTACAAGAGTGCTGTACGTAGAGAAGGCTATTGTATACTGACATGGATCCCGATCTGTGTTTTTTTGTCTCTACCCTGCTATTGAGGTATCTTTATTCCATTTTTTTTTTTTTTCTTCAAATTCCCTGTCCCTGCTGCCCCATGATTAACTAGGCTGTGTACAAGCCTAGTTAATTTTGAGTCTTTCAATGAAAATGAACAGGATATTAGTAAGATTCCCTGTCTGCAGCACTGCTTGCAGCCCACCAGCATCTGTTTTCTTTTGATTAGCAGTAGGGATTTCTGTGTGAGATGGTCCAGCAGGTTCTGGTGCTAAGGAAAATTCAGAGACTTTAGAAGAAGGAATTAAGAAATAAAGGACAAAGAACAGAGAAAGTGAGAAGGACATTATTTTAAAAAAGAGAGAGAAAAAAAAAGCACAAGGAGGTGAGGAGAGGTGGTAGTGAGGATTAAGGAGGGGAGCAGGCTGAAAGAAAACTGCCAAGAGCTACCTACTAGATTCAGTGTTTTTTTAGAATGATCACTGTTTTTTAGAATGATCAGTCATACTCACCATCAGCACAAAAGAGTAACACAAAGAAGTGAGAGATGTTAAGAGGCTAAAGTGGTCTTCAGGACAGGTGCAGTGTGTTTGAAAAGCTGGGAAAAGTTGACACAAATCTTGAAGAACCCTTTTTAGGGTGAATCTTCATTTCAAACAGGTACTTTAACATCTTTGCTGACAGCATGAAAAAGATGCTCACCTTCTTTTTCTGGTACCAAAATCTAGTAATGGTCTGCAGATGGAAAATATTAGGAAGGCTGGTGTAACTCTACGATTGCTGCAACAGGGACAAATTTGGCCAATGCAGAATAAAGCTGGCTGGGAGTTTTACGAATCAGCCTTCCTGGTGGTAGCTGAGTACTAGTCCCTGCTGAAATAAGGGCTAAAGAGGCATATGAACAGGAAAAGAAACAAACCAAAAGTTTAACTAAACAACTTAAAAAAAAAAAAAGAAAAAGAAAAGAGGGAGAAATATCTTGGTTTGAGTTCAGGGTAAAAGTTCATGTAGTTCTTACTGTAACTGAGACATTTCACACAAACCATCTGCAACTGTTCTAATAGTCCCCTTATACTTTGCCATTAAAATATCTTCAAGTAAGTCAAAATCTAATTTTTCCTTCAGCCAAAATTGCACTCTTTCGGACAAAAATCTCTTAAATCTTTTCTTACTCATTCATTACCATTTTTATAGCCACGGATCTGGAGTCCTTGGATGTATATTCAAGAGCTAAATTGACAAAGTAACTTAAGAACTATTAAGCACTATAAGACATGTCGCCACTAGTGGCGAAGATCATCAACCATAAGCTAGAAGTCTAAGTTTCTTACATAATGAGCTAGGTATCTCCAGATAGTAGTGAACATGTAGCGCATGAGGGAAAATGCAGGTAGCAAGAAATGCCAGCTTGGTATGTAAATCAGGGAAAGAAATGAAGTAAACCTATGTATTCCAGAGCTTAGAAGAGTGTGCTAGCCACTGAGCATCATATCTGAAAAAAAAAAAAAGTAAAAAGAGGCAATATTCCTTGAGTCACTATCACCACCACTATTTGATGAAGAACCTATGGCATTTGGTGTGTTGACACAGTACCCAGCATTTTGATTTTCTCAGACTACACAGGCAGAGGAACATCTAATCTGTGGATCCTCAAAATGCTTGACTGAGTGAGTGAGGAGTAGCAGTAGTGCATGAGACAGGCACCCCACTACTGATGACACTCAAAGCTAAGGCCTTGCTATGTACAGTTCATATAAGCAACATAAGCATGTAAGGAACATGAATGTTGAAGAAAATAGTACCTACAGACATCAGCTGCCTACAGACTAGAAACTGCTCAAGAGGAATTTGAGGATTAGGAGTTTGCACTTGGGCATCTACTGTGGGGGTTAGATGAGCTAAACTCCACATCTTTGGGGGATTAATCTCTAAGAGCTCTATCCAGAGGCACTTGGTCAAGTAGAAGACTGTAAATACCTGTTCACATCAACGCTATCCATTTCTTTTGCAACTTTTTTGTTAGCTGTCTGCTTTCTCCACAGACTTTCTCAGCAGATGCAACTACACACAAAAGTCATAACCCTGAGGTAGAAATGTTGCCAGCTTCCACACAGAGCTTATGCTTCTTGGCACTGGCTGTACCAGAAGCTGTGCATGGAAACAGTCTGTTTTCCAAAGCTGAAACAGCTATTACCTGTGACTGTTATGCCACAGTACCATTTTAATGGAAGTATCGTTGGAAAATAATTTCTTTCTTTTTTTCTTTATTTGTTTGATTTGATTGCCTGGAATCAACTGGAGAGTCCCATATCTAATCTTATTACTGATAATTAGTATTATTAGTATTATTACTGATAATTAGTATCTTAGTCAGATAACTTTCCATAATGCAAATAATTTGTTTCTATATAGCACAGTATTAGAAACAATCCAAAACCCTTAGACAAAAGGCCTTCAGCTCCTATTCATGTAGTGTGTGAAGAATGCAGTCAAACCTTCCTTTTCTTGGAGACACTACATTTTGCCATTTTTATTTGCAAAGTTTGTATGTAACTTCAATAAGAAGCTTTAAAGGAAATGTTTAGAATAGCATATTGAAGACAAGTCAGTGACTCAAATGGAAAATGTTGTTAGGATGCAAAAACAAGCGAAGAGCACTCACTTATGGAAAAAAGCCTGATGATGGTAACATTTGCAGACTCAGTGTGTTAGTATTACCATGAGTACAAGGTGATAGGATGGATCAAATCTATGGATAGTTCTAAAAATCAGGGGGTCTGATTCTGTTTTTTTCAACACAGTTAATACCAATAAAGCCAATGAATTACACGCCTAAAACTGATGTGATGAAGAAAAAATCAGCTGTTGGGAGTGTAATTTAAATCTGAATTTGATGATGGAAAGGAAGATAGTGAAGGTGACGTAAGACAGAACAAATACAATTCCTGAATAAAAAAATAAGCAGTCTTGCTACACCATTCTGGGCATCCTGTACTTTAGCGAATAGGCATTTAAAGGGGAGAGGGAAAAAAGAAACTTATATAGTCAAGGGCACAAGTGATTAAAGCTTCAGTAAAAATTTCAGTTGAGCAGTCTGGCACCTTGTCACAAGTTAGGGGCTTATAATGAGCAAAATGTGGCAATTATTTCATGCACTAAACATGGATTTCAGTTTCATGATACTTTTCAGAACTTTGTACAGCAGGTGAGCACTTGCCTTCTGCTGGTGGCCATGGATGAAGTTCCATCACATCTCATGCTTTCGGCACTCCTCTACTTCCTCTTCATGCTCCAAGGAATATTTTGCATCCCAGGCACAGCCTCTGTGGGAACTCATGTAGCAGAGGCTGGCTCACACTGTGATCTGCTGCCCCGTCCAGGACCAACAGAAAAAGGAAAGGCCATGGCACTGAGATGCATTTGGACTACCCTGCAGACCTGAGGTCCTGCCAGAAGACATGCACAATTCCACCCCAATCTAATGCCATGGCTCATTCCATTTAGTCAGAGAAAGCTTATAAAATGCTCAGCCTCCCCTCTTTCAGCATGAGTTTCCTAGAGTTGCATCTCAAGTGGTCTTACAACTGAGTGTATATAAATAACCTTCTCTGAACTTGGAATAGTTTTGATCTTTTTTATGTATCCCCACCTGACACAGCCTTAACTGCTATCACACAGGTATACTATTCCATACTACATACTACTCATACTACAGGTATGCTATTCAATACTCTGCTTCAAGTTAATTCTCTTGAAAGGCTGTACTGCATGACACCCCCAGCATGACATTGCACAAGTCATGAGAGATCATGTGATATTGCAGGTAGTTTTTCACCATCTATATCCAGATGAGTGAATTAGACCTTTCCTGTTACCCTGCCACCACTGGTACCACCAGTTTTCCTCCCCAGTTAACCCATTACTGTAATTGTCTCTCACCAGAAACATTTGGTACTTTCTGAGAGCAAGGAACAAGGAAACTCCAAAGCTCTATTAAAATGGGTATGTGAACTTTCAACAGCCTCCATTATCTTCTGCCACCAGTAGCATCATGTTGTTGTGATGTGTTTATGGGGAAACTGTTGATGCTGGCAGTCATCTTTCAGTGAGGAAAGATGTGAAGTTCCTACTGAAGTTCAGAACATTAAACTGTGGGAGCCAACACCTAAATGCAGCCCACTTGCAAGACCTATGGCACAATAAGCTAGTGAATCATAGGATGTTTCAGTGGGTGTTATTCGATGAAGTACATGAAATACAGAAACAGATTGAAACCATTGAGAGACCAACAGAAAGGTCAAGCAAACAGCAAGAGAATTACTGAAAATTTGTCCCTGGGAAAAAAGAGAGTGAGCATTTCTTGGGCAGGATGTTTTCAGGAAAGGGTGTTGAAACTGTACTGCAAGAATCTGTCTTCTATTGTTTGACTTAAATTATATTCCAGGATCAAGGTGTTCATGTACTTATGCCCTTGAAGATGTAGAATAACAGTGAAACACGATGAAGCATAACCCTTCTCAGCCCTGAGACTATTAAATGTTCTGTGGATAAACATATCACACAAGTCACCTTTGTTATTGCAACCTGGAATTAAATACTCATTTTGTCAGAAACCATTCAAAATATCCCCGTGTTTAAAGAGGGGCAAGCTGGGCAGTTTCCTGAGTGACCTGTTTTCTTTCAGTGAAAAACTTTCAGCGAAAATCTTTCAGCTGGAAGTAAAATCTACCACAAATCTGTCTTTCCCCAGGATATTTTGGATTTTGTCACTTTTAAAACAAAAAAATGTGTTTTGAAGTTTTGGATGGCAAAGTTCTTTTTCTTAAGAAATTTAAAATGCTGAGACAAACCACACACACTTCTAACCATAACCATTTTGTTTGAAAAATAAAAAATAAAAAATAGAAGTTGGTGTACCTAGTTGTATGAGTAAAAATACAGTCAGGAATAGGCTGGGTGTTTCCCACTAGCACACTTTTCCATTCCCTGTACCTATCTCTGTATTTGATAGGAAATGTATTTGAATTATATTCACTACAAACAAGCCAAGTTCTTTTCTCTGAAAACACAGTAAATCATTAATTGATGCATTAAATTTATTACATATTCCAGATTTGGGTCAACGGCTGATGTGAGCAGCTCGAGAGAGGCCGCCTTCCCCACCGGAGCGGAGCGGAGCGGAGCGGGGGCAGCTCGGGGTGCAGGAGCCTCAGCTCAGAGCGGCGACAGCCACCGAGGGAGCATCGAGGCCTCGACAGGACCGGCCCGGGAGCCGGCAGCTCAGATCACGTGAGCAGGGACTCGCAGGGGGCGGAGCCAGGAGGGGCGGCACCAGCCCTGAGCGGGAAAAACCTGACCGGGGGGGGCGGCGGGACAGGAGGGCGGCGGGGCGGTGCGGGAGCGGTGGTGAGCGCTTAGGACCAGGGCCCTGCCTGGCAGCTCTGCTGTGGGTGCCCGGCGGTGGCAGCGTAGGCACCCAGACAGAGCCGGTGAGAGGGGAGGCTGCAGGGCAGAGCTCGGGGTGTAGAGAGTGAGTGCCTGCACTGGGCTGGGCTGGGGAGGGGAGGGTGCACAATGGGCAGGGCTGCACTCGGTGCTCCTGCGGTCTCAAGGGAGGTGTGTTGTCTACCAGGGGCACAGATCAGGGATGTTGCAGAGAGGCTGCCTGCTCTAGCACTGACTATTACCCACTTCTAGTTGTCCATGTGAGTGCTGGTGATATAGATAGATAGCAGTAGCCTGGGAGACATAAAGAAGGACTACAGAACCCGGGGAGAGGTGCTTAGGGGCTCTGGAGCTCAGATTATCTTTTTGTCAGTTCTCCAAGATACAGGGGAGAATTTAAAACAGCTAGGTGGATTTAGCAGGTTAATAAATGGTTAGAAGAGTGATGCCACAGTCAGGGGTTTGGGTATTTAGAACATGGGACTCGTATTTGTGAGGCCAGGTCTACTGGGGGCTGGTGGAGCTGGTCTGACAACAAAGGGGAAGAGCTATTTTGGTAGGAGGCTTGTCAGGTTGGTCAAGGATGCTTTAACCTAGATGTGTTGGGGAGGGGGACATCATTCCATCTCAACACACCCAAGTCAATTGCCAGCACCTATAATAGGTGCTCATAGCAATGTAGAGATGTTCCAGCTGCTCCAGCCAATGAGCTGGCTTCATCTGGAGCTTGGCTCAGATGCCTCTATACAAATGCCTGTAGTATGGAAAACAAACAACAGGAGTTAGAGATGTGTGGACGTCCGAGTGGGTACAATATAATAGGTATCACAGAAACATGGTGGGATGGCTCCTATGACTGGAGTGTTGGAATGAAAGATTACAGGCTCTTTAGAAAAGACAGGCCCAGCAGACAGGGAGGGGGACTTGCTATTTATGTTAGGGGTAGGCTGGAGAGTGTGGAACTCTCTCTGGGGACAGGTGAGCAGTTAACAGAGAGTTTGTGGGTCAGGGTTAAAGGGAAAACAGCGATGGGA
>JBCJKH010041882.1:0-10499 GCA_039877255.1 Loriculus beryllinus | reverse complement strand
AGTATTATCAGCATTGTTCCCAGGCTGTAAGTCAAAACACAGCTACACCAGCTACTAAAAAGGAGAAAATATTGACTGCTACTGCTGAACCCAGGAGAGGGCCTTAAAGACCATTCAGTTCCAACCGCCTTGCCATGGGCAGGGACACGCTCCACTACACTAAGCTGCTCAAATCCCCATCCAACCTGGCCATGAAAACTGCTAGGGATGGTGCAGCCACAGCTTCTCTGGGAAATCCATTCCAGTGCCTCACCACCCTCACAATGAAGAACTTCGTCCTTATATCTAATCTAAATCTATTCTCTTTCAATTTAAAGCTATTTCGCCTTGTCCTACCTCTACTTATAAAAAGTCTTTCTCTAGATTTCTTGTAGGCCCCCTTTAGGTAACAGAAGGATGCTCTAAGGTCTCCCCTGGAGTCTTCTTTACTCAAGGCTGAACAAGCCCAACTATCTCAACCTGTCTTCATAGAAGAGGCACTCCAGCCCCCTGGTCATCTTTGTGGCACTCCTTTGGACTTGCTCCAGCAGGTCCATGCCTGGGGGCTCCAGAGCTGTACACAGTACTCCAGGTGGGGTGTCACAAGAGCAAAGAAGGGAAGGAGAATCACCTCCTTCTATGATTTGTTTTACATCTATTTAGACTGACACATATTTATACATAATGCGAGTGTGTTAGCATGTTTTTAAAGTAAATTTCAGTCTTTATATCACTTTGGTGTTACTATGAAGAAAAAAGCAATAGAAAGACAATACGAAAATGATAAGTAGGTCACACCTGAGTTTTCATTTCAATTATGTATTTTGACATTCACTTAGGCATATCTTATAAATATTGAAGATCTATGTCAGATTAAAAGACATGATTTTAGAAAAATAAAGTATTAAAAATATACTAATGAATAAACAATTAACTATAGTGAGTCTTGGCAAGATATTACGATATTAACATCATAAAAATATGGCAATATTTCATTGTCTAGTACAAGAAATAATTTTACTTAAGGCCATGATTGTTGGACTCACAATTAAGAACAAGTAACAAGATACATTATGTGGCTAACTTGATTTACCTAAATGTCCCAGTTCTGGAACAGATACTACAGGTAAACGATAATCTCTTTCAGCTTCCAGCAAAATGCCTTGTTTCCATGAGGCAAATCTGTTGTAGGCATTGGCTTCAAACAGTAATTAAAGTCTTTCATTATTCTCCTTCTCACAGAACTTCACATTTTCTAGTCACGAAAAGCTAGAAATCACATTGGGTTTGGAACTGAAAATGTATCTATACTTGTGAGAACATTGAAGAAGAAGCACATGCAGTCCTGTCACATGCTGATTGATATTTCCCGCCCCCAACCCAATTAGAACCAAATTAAGCTAGAAAATATAGACCAGCAAGACTGTTCACATATATGCAGCCACTAGTCCTTTCTGCTTCCTCTTTCAATTGTCAGGTATTTTCTGTATTTCAGAAATTATACAAACCCCAGTTAAACTGATGGTTGAATCACAGATAAAAACAGCATACTCTTTACAATTTAGATCCTAAAGTTAAGGCACTCATTTCATTGTTCATCTGGCTCCCTATCACAGCAAGGGCAGATCTTACCATGAAGTCCAGGTGGAAAATTGGAACTTATAGTTAAGTAATCAGTGCCTTCCCTCAGATTCTCTTCTTCCCCACTTCAAACCAGTCTTTCCAATAGCCCCATAATGTCTGTGGTAATAAAGCCATAAAACAACTCTAATCAGGATTTTGACTGTGTCTATATTACAAAGTAGCACAGTGAAATGAGCTAGTGGTGTTGAAAAAAACTATTGGTGCTGAGGATCAAAAAATCAGTACTACATAGATATAGGGGTAGGAGGATGAAGAAGAGTGAGAAGAGCACTTCAGAGTAGCTCCAGACTGGCTGCAGGAAAACAACACTCACCAGCAACTGAAGACCACCAAGCTCACTCCAGAAGTACTTTTTTTGTTTTAAATTAGCACAAAAACCAAACATAGTTCAAGCACACCCAAATGGTTTTGTGAGGCAAAACTAAAGCCCAGTAAGTGGGAACATCCAGGAAATTGACTTCAGTAGGATACTCCTTGGTAAAGCTGAATTGCTAATGTAGATCCACTACTAGGAACATGTTGCCCCTGAAAATGAATAATAGAAGAACTATGGCTCAGGTTTTAAAATAAAATGTGAAATCTGAAAATTCAAGATGCTAACAGCATTGTCCAGGCAATCACCTATTTTTCAATGTATCCAAACACTTTAAGCACTGGATACCCTGAATTTCCCCAAAATTAGAAAGAGATATCTATCTGATCTTTTCCAGAGAGTACTTTAACCAAAGTACTTATAGCTTCACACACTGAGGATTCCCCAAAAGAGGGTACAGTGCACTGTTTCTGTAACACTAGAAAAGCTATGAAGTCTATTTCTTAGGATATGGAGATCTAAAAAGTCATTCTGCTTGTGACAGGAACTATCCTCAGTGCCTTTTTTAACCTTTATATGTGGGCCATTCACATAACAGGAGTACAAACAAAACAGTGACTAAATTGAAGATCTATATGAATATGGTGCTTCAAAAGACATTAGGAAGTCAGTAGTTCTTGACTTCGTAAAATGGAACAAGGTCTAATAATGAAGTTACAAAAGGAAATGACTGGAAGGAATCAAAGCAGAGACACCGCAACCTGTTACACTGTAGAACTCCCATGGGACATCATAATTGCCTCTGGAAGCCTCAAATGCATCTCTGCAGACAGAAGAGTAATTGATCTTGATAAAAACAGAGCTGAGGTGTTAACACAGTTCCCAAAGTACAGCAAAGGGAACAGCTATAAGCCAGTATTTGTATCAGTATCCAAAATAGTCAAAAGCACAAAAAGATGAATGTTGACCTATAATTGCTTTTGCTGTCTTTCATCACCATTTTACAGAAAACGTATATATTTCAGTATATTTGAGAAAATTGTGAATATTGACTGACCTAATCACACCAAGAAAAAGCCAGTGCTGCCACACAAATGATAGTCATGGTGAATTAGCTAATACCTCAGGCCAGTCAGACAAATCATCAATTGTATCTCAACAAGAAGCACCATTTGGCTATTATGTCAGCAAAAATAAAAATAAATGAAAAAATAGACTTGTGGGAAAAACATTGCTTGTGTTGCAGATTTGCAACATAATATAACTCAAAATGCTTCAATACTACCTGTGTGGACTAAACTTTCCAAAGCCATTTAGGAGTGTAAGCCATAGCAACTCAATAGAATTAGGAATTTTCTGTACCACAGTGAAGTATCCAGGCCTAAATGGTGGAAAAGTTAAACTGGTCTTGAAAATAATCTTAATCCTTAAATAAAAATAAATATCACAGCTTTAAAAATATATGGTAGAATGGTGAAGTGAAAGACCAATCAAAATAAATACACAATTACCATGGGTAAGAAAAAATATTTGAAAGCAGATTCCTCCACATGAGATAACTTTGCCGCATACATTTTCACTGTATACAGATTTCACTGTATACATCAGACAACAATATCGGCTTCAGTGATTGCACAGATTTACTTCTATTTATTCTGGATCTGTAGCTGCAATGATTGCAATGCCAACAGGATCACTGTGGTTTATGTGTTGCTTCTGAAAAAGCCCCTCAGATTTATTCATCTTTTTAATATTATTTGACTAAGAAGGAGATTGAAGCCACTGGAATCATTACTGCATAACATCAGTGAACACCAGGCTCCAGGAAAAAAACCACCAGTGATTTTCTTAAATAGTAAAGTAACCTTACAAAAACCACTCAGAAATTTGAGATACTACCTGGCTTTTATCCATTATGTGCTGACTTTCCCAAATGTAGAAAAAATAAAAAGATCATCTCTTCTGCTCCAGTGATTCATCACAAATAAAAATGACTGAGGAACTTTAACTGTTATTGCAGTCAGAAAAGGCCACATGATGGAGGCCTTGATTAGTCTTACCTAGCTTTGAATGGAGATAAGTAAATTAATCACTGAGCCATCTGAAACTTCTCATATAATCTAAGAGAATAAAACATTCCTCCTCCAGTGAGCTATAGTGCAAACAAAATAAATCAGATTGTAAAGCACACATCTCTGTGAAACAGCTGTGGAAAATTTGTGGAGAAACTTTAAATTTCACCTTGGTGTTTCAGGCTAAGTAAGATTAATTCTGGTCTGATACTACAACTGAAACTTGTTCTGACATCTCCTCATGGACATCTAGATATTGGCCAAAAAAAACATTTTCCAAATGTTTCCAAACCTTTCTACCTCCTTCCACAAGCAATCAAGATCATTAAACTATCACCCCAGTCCTTAGAAGAGTACCACTTTCAGTGTCTTTTATTCTTTCATTTTTTAACATACAAAATAAATTACAGAATTATTTGCTTTCACAGACAGGAGTCAAGAATATTCTGGAATTCTGGCTGACCTAAAGAATGCAACTGACGCCTGAAATCTCTAAATCCAAGCGAATTCTTGCCCTAAATGCTCATTTAAATAAAATTAATAATTTCTTGCTGCATAATATGTCATAGTGTATATACTGTATGCATACATGTATGTATGCATACATGCTGTACCTGAAGCTGAAAACTGCATTTAAAACTAAACTAAAACCTCCACACAAAGCAAACAAAAGCATCAGAAATGACCTGGACTATACAAGCAGTTTTATCAAGTTTTCTCAAAAAAGTCTGGTTATCTCTTAAAAAAAATAAAAATCCATTATAATGGAAATGCTATGACAGTGTCATAGGTGCCTGCTTACTTCAAGCCAGAGGTATTGAATTGCCTTTGCTTTCCTGTAGAATTTTCCCAATTTCAAATAAAATAAACTATCCCTGTTATGATAACTTCTTTTGAAGATGATCACTACCATGTACTGCAGAATGCTACCTTTTAATGTACAGAAAAAATGAAAAAATGTGAGACAAAGACTTTATAAATTTGCAGTGCTTATTGTCTGGGGAATACTCAGAAGTCACTTAAGAAAGCAGATAATTAAATAAACATGATTACAGTTTGTAAAAGCCTTATTCTAGTTTCCAAAAGAATGGTGAAATTGGATTGCACCTGATGTAGGTTCTGCATTAAAAATAAGTTCTTTCAAGGAGAAAACTTACAGCTATTATATTTAAAACAAAGACAAGAATTTTCTTACAAAGTGAACACAGAAAACCTAATTTGAGAAACCAAGTACTGTTACGAAAATTTACATGAATACTGAGCAGCCTGCCCATACTGCATATTCCTGATATATAAAGTTCACAACAGCTGACATTTTGAAACCATTATGAAGCTACACATTTGTACTTCCTACAATATGATTTCTGAAAGGCTATAATATGAAACAGGAAATGTTTAGATTATTTTTGATACCTATAAAAGGGCAAACGATTTTCTACAATGCTCTGCTGCTGAGAACTTATATTTTGAAGACAGAATCTGTTAAATTTCAGCAAAAGTATATTTTAATGATATATGTTGAATGTAGCAAAGATATATCCTCAGTTCTCTTTATGCAGCTCATTACTTTGTGAGCATAATGCTTCAGAACAAGCCCTCATTTGAATAAAATAGAACTTTGGTAAGGGAAGGATCCATTTGCACATTCAACCATGTGCTGTGTGTCTCATTTTTAGCATGTGATTTGGCGGAACTGACATGGTCGACTACAGGCACCAGCTGAAATGCCATTCTGGACCAGAGATGACAGCCCTAAGAGAGAAGGTGTCACCCTGACTAGCAAAGCCTGCTCTATAAAGTACATATAGAAATGAGAACACCGGATGTGTGAAGGGATTAACTGCAACACCCTGAATAGGAATAATGGGCTGCTGCTTGGGGTCATTAGGCTAATAGCCCTTTGTTTTGCCTCAGTCCGGTGAAAGAGAGTCCTGTTAGTGTTTCATGGTTCTGTTCTACCCTTGCGAAAACTCAAAACCCTTGAGCAGCCTAACTGAAGATAACCTAGACAATAGTTATTGCTCATTTACACCTAATAAACGCACCAAAATGAGAACAGGGCTGCCTCCCACACAGTCTATGACAGCAACAATGGCTAATTTTGCTACAGCTTCAACTCTACTTCTCTCAAAATTATAAAGTTGGTGTTTGAACTCCTCTATAGTGGAAGATGAGAATATGATGTTATTTTGTGAACAAGTGGATGGTTTGTTCTTCTCCCCAAAGCAGGCATGCCACTTTGGTAAGATTAGCATTTTTTACTATATCAGAGAATATATGTGTGAAGCTAAACTTAGTGAAATACCAAGTGGCTATTTTTCCATACAAGCTTAATTAATCATTTGCTAGCTTTGCATTTTAGTGCTAATGCAATTAGTGAACTTATGAGCAGCAATTCTGTACCTGTATTTTTGTTGCTTTAATAAGACAAATCTGCAATTGCTAAAGTTCGGGATGTAGAGTGTTGAATTGGTTATAATCAGAAATCAAGCCTGGCTGCACTCAGACCCTCCAATCTTTGAGGACTGGCTGGAACACAAAGGGGTTTATTTTCTGCCAAATGTCTATACAATTAACTCAATAGTAAAGACAAGTAGTAGCATATTGCTATTTGTCATAAATTGTTTTGCTCAAATGATGTATCATGAATTATGCTCTATTTTTTTTATTACAATAGATACTACATCAGCTAATAGTGTTTCAGTCAAATGCATACATATACTCACTTCCTTTTTCACTGCCTGTAGAACATAAGATCCCTATTCATCAGTATTTACAGGAGTACCATGTGAATATGAGTAACACTACAAACTGTTACAGGTGCTAAAAGCAAAAAGAGAGGCATGAACAAATCATGTCAGTACCAGTGACAGAAAAAACAGGGCAAACAGAAGCACAAATTATAATTGAGTCAGCACAGATCAATAAAGTACCAAAAAAGGAAGCTTTGGCAATGGCTGGAAAAGAAGTTCAGGAGGTGAGCAGACTGCTTTAATGATAAAAAGTGAAAATAATATTTATTGTAACTGTACCAAATAGAGTTCAGAATGTGTTATTTAAAGTATCTTTGCTTTGTAACACAGTTCATGCCTTAGAAAGAACTTTATGTCCTGTCCAATACATCTATATTCCACAGAAATAAATAACTAGCCTAAGCTATTTAATAATTCTGTTAAGACCCCTCAAGAACTAAAGGATCTTGCTTTGAAAAGATTAACTAATGTGACTTGAATACAGTTTAGACCACAGTGCTTGCTTTTCTATGTAGCCAGCATTTCAGATCCAAACTACCCTCTGCTCTGTACAGGATGCAGTATCTTTACTCATCTTACTTTTGAAAATATTGGTATTGTGAAGAAGCAATTGTGAAACTGGATATAAAACCACAATCGTTTCCTTCAAGGCATGAACCTCACAGCAACTTGATTCTTGCATGAATGCTTTTTTACTTGTGTCTCTAAAGTCTTTATTACACACTGTGCTCTACATCTGGGCCTCAGCAGGTTCAGAGGTACAAGATAACTACAACTGGTATTTGACCTGAATAAGCTCTACAGCAACCCAATGCCAAATGAACACAAACTCCCATGTGAAGATCAAATTGAACTACAGTAATTTAAACCTGCATTAAAACAAAAATAATAAAATTCACTTGCTTGGTAGTTTTGTGTTAATTTTAGGGAGTATCATTAAGCATCGTTCTCAGCTTGAAAAGGTTAATTATTCCTATTCAGTGCATGGGAATATTTAGGCAAAGATTAATTAATTGAACACAACTAAAATTAAACACAACTAAATGCATCAATTTGGATGAAAAGTTTGTGGGAAATGTGCAGCTTTTTCCACACAGAAGTCTGTTTTACTTATTCAGATAGGCATTTCTATTGAAACAAACTGGGCACATCTGTAAAGTTGTCCATGTGCATAACTTCTTATCAGATCAGATACTCTGAAATTATCCCTGATAATATTATTTCCAGACAAGGTCAGTGAATTTTCAGTTGATTCACTGATGCTTTTAGAAGCTGTCACACTGATGGCTGCAAGAGATTCCCAATCAAAAAAGGTCAAGAGCCTGTCATTCACATGGCAAGGTAACAGCCCTCTATCAGAGCACTGCACACGCATATAATGTCCGTCATCAACATAAAAATGAAAACACAAAGATAAGCATTAGCAAAAGCAACAATATGAGAGAGATCTGATGCTTGAAAAGGATGATGTCAGGCAGATAGATTAATGAACACTAAAAGTGGCAGTCAGTAAAGCCAAATGGCAAGTCCAATAGAGAGTATGCATACACCTCATTTTATAAATGACAGTAGTGCAACTGGAAGGTTCACTTCTTTCGTATGAAGTGGAATACATTACTATTCCTACAGTACACTCCTTTGTTAGTTTTGTTAGTCCATAAACTAAATGAGATAAAACCCAACACATACAGGTCAACACACTTCCAAAAATTTCCCTCTTTTTTTCCAGGGCATATGCCAGCCTTTTTTGTGTGGGTGTTTTTGTGTTAGTATACCTCCAAATTAGTAACAGAGCTATCTCAGACTGAATCTTAATGTGGATACCATGAACGTAGTGACAAAAAAATTGTATGCTAAGAAGAATTTCAAATGCATACCAACTTTCATTGAACATTGAATTTGGACACTGTGCTCCCTTTGGGTCTTCTTAAAATCCTAGCCTGCAACCTTATCCACAGGTCAAACTTATTCTGACCACCAAGTAAACTGATGTAATTGTTGTAATTTGAAGATTTTTTTTTTTTCCTTTCCATATACAGTGCTGTTAACCTTTCACATATCACTGGCAATTCAGTGATTTACAGTCTTGGTAAATGTGATAGGAGGTCAAGCCTCACTTCTAACATTGCCTTAATAAAATATAAAAGCATTAAATATACACTGATATTATTTATAATATGCTAAACATCTTTTTCATATTAATGATGTTCCAAGGAAACACACTATTTCAGTGAAATCAAAACTTCCCATGGAAAAGCGTCATTTTCTAAATATACTAGCAGCTTCTGCTAGCAGCTTCTGTCCTTTGTCTTTTTACAAAGTACTGAAAATTATATAACTATACAATCTAAAGCTAAGAAACTCCATTCCTGCAAGAAACCCTGAAGTGACCTTTTTCTGAGAAAAAGCTTAATCTTCAGCTTTTCTATTCAGTATCTGAAGGGGGCCTACAAGGATGCTGGAGATGGACTCTTCGGTAGGGACTGTAGTGATAGGACAAGCGGTAGTATATTTAAACTGAAACTGGGGAAGTTCAAGTTAGATATAAGGAAGAAGTTCTTTACTGTAAGGGTGGTGAGGCAATGGAGCAGATTGCCCAAAGCATTTACCAAAATGGTAAATGCTCCATCTTTGGCAGTGCTCAAGGCCAGGTTAGACAGAAACTTGAGCAACGTGTTCTAGTGTGAGGCATCCCTGCCTATAGCAGGATAGTTGGAACTAGGTGATCTTAAGGTCCTTTCCAATACTAACTATTCTATGATTTCCCAGGAGTTTGTTTCCATTTCAAATTATAAATAATTTCTAATTCAGTATTTGCTGCAAATTGGGAACTAAATGCCAGCTATGAGTAAAACATAATTCCACATCATTTTCAGTTCTTGCTCCACACCAAAAAAGAAAGGAAAAGAGTCCCCCGGCTTTGAAATAACATCTATTAATCTTTTGTTTAAAGGAATACATTTTACAAAGTTTAAAGGAACTATTCAGGAAGACATCTTAGGCAGTATTTATTCACCAATGAATTACACCAGAACAGACTATGCTGTATAAAAGCCATGTTTCTGTTTCTAGGGCCTCCCCAACTAATAATTGTTTTTATACAGAATTCAACTAGCATAGAGCACCTACCTGTTTCTGAATATTTTCTGACCTGTTCCAATGCAAGGAACAGTGGAGACAATACAAAAAAAAAGATAAATTATATGTCCTTTTTTTATACACCTAAGGTACAGTAGTCCTGACATTTGTATGACTTATACAGGAAAATACTTTGTAAGTTTTAAATGGCCTTAAGCATTGTCAAAATGATGTAGACTGGCTTTTAAGTGTAAAAACCCAAGTGATCTGGCTTTATCTATGGCAAATATTTGTGTTGCTCTCAGACTCTCATTTGAAAGTTAGGTCTTCAGCCTCTTACTCTCTGGGACTGTGAGGTTAGCATGCTGGACAAAGTCCTTGGCACTCCATATAGTGTTCTATGGATATAGCTATAGACAGCTTGAAATCAGATTACGAGCAGTTTCCAGCTTTGCAGTATTCACGGGAAAGCAGAACAACCATTGCTGTAACTATTGTTTTGTTCAAGTGGTGGTTTCTGGCATTTGCAAAACAGTCCCCTACCATGCAAGGGAAACAGGCCTGGGAACCTGCCTTCATATACAGTAAGATACATCTTTTCCTAAGTACAGTTGTAAACACACTTTTGATGCTTGCTGGTTGCATGAATCCTGTAATGCT
>JBCJKH010041879.1:0-12198 GCA_039877255.1 Loriculus beryllinus | reverse complement strand
AGGATCCAGAGTTCACTTAGAGGCCTGGTTTCACCTGTGTTCATCACCATATAAAAATGCAGTTGAAGAAACATGCGTATAATTGCTTGTGACCACTCATTTCAGTGACTTAGACAACAAAAAACATCAATCTGGAAAACTAACAATAATGCATAAATACAGGGATGCATAATCTTATGGAAAACAACTGATTTTCACCGAATATTGGGTTCATCATTGTACCAGTGGTCAGGATTAGAATCTTACATCTTCCCTAGGCAGACTTTCCTTACACCCTCTTTGATTTTCAAAGTTGCTGACAGAATATTCCAAGTAAAAGCTGGAAATTAAAGAACTCTGTTCTTATAAATATTAAAAATCTTTTTTAATACTTTTAAAAAGTTTTACTACAAAAGGTAATTGCACTTAATTTGTCTGCCACACTACGGCAGCTAAGCTAATGTCAAAAAACATCTGATTTCCTCTACCCTCAGTAATGGTTTATTACACATCCTTGTCTGGCATGAAATAAATCTGTAAAAAATAAACCAAGCATGAATCTTATTTGGGTTACAGAAAGGTCTGAATCGTTTATAACTGAATTAATTGCTAGAAAGGCTTATGAGCAGCCAATTAGTAATATTTGTATTTGGATCTGCCAGTTGGCCCAGAACTGAAAATTAATATTAGTTTCAACATAAAGACTGTAGTGTTCACAGATAAAAAACATTCAATAAAAAAATCAAGAATATCCTTGAGAATTACTGTCTTGAATGGAACATGCCTGATAACTGGCCAGATAATTCTACTAGCCAAAACTGCCTAAGATCTTTCCCAACTGCTGATTCAAAAACTGATTCTGCATTCCTCATACAACATAATAAAGTCTTGGTGCCACACCTGAAACCTCTATAGATGCTAGCAAACTGTCACTTGTGTTCATTAGACTTCCACATGACTTTGAGGACATAGTTTTCCCCACTGATATCCTGCAGAAGCATCCTTTCAAAGACTATTAAGGAAAACACACATGTTCCATCATCACTGCTTACAAGATGGAAACATGGGCTAGGATGTGGCTATACCACAGATAATGGCTTCCAGGGGGACAATAACACTCTTCAGTAACTCTTTGCTCCACATCCTCTTCTCAAGCTGAATGTAGCCTAGCAGAATGGGGCACCAGAGAAAACTGCAATTTCTGAAAATGTATTTTTGAGCTTCCTTATGACCGAGCAAAGACTGCTCTCTGTGAACCTTATGTTTCCTTTGGCTTGTCATCTTCCCATCATCCAAGTCTGACAAGACTCAGCTCAAAATTAAATATGAGCAGAGAAATAAATAGATGGAGAAGCACAGAAAAGAAGCTACCACAAAATAAAAGAGGAAGGATAAATACTGACAAAGCACTCACTACAGTTAGCAACTTGTGTGTTAGGCAAGCATCTCTTAAGTTATTCTGTAGCTCCTGATCAGAATATGTATATTGTGAGTTATGGCAATTTCAAAATTTTTCACTTAATGGAAAAGTAAATAATTGTATAACATGTCAAGACACAATTCTGGGTGTCCTCAGGCACTTAAGCTCCTGGACTGTGTTTTTCCTCTTTCTTGAATGATCTTTAACAGTGAACTGTTTTTTAATGTATTTTCTGTTCTTTACTACATACTGTGCTCTCTTTTAGGTTACAAACTTGAGAAGTTGTATAGCCAAAGGGGTTTTTCAGAAATTCAAAGTAACATATTTTGCCCATGAAGAATGCATTCACACTTTCTTGAAGTAAATTACAACAAAATCCTATATAATTAGAGCATAAACTTTAATGTATTAGTACCAGTAAGTAATGCTAGAAAAGGAAGACAGTGGAACACTCTGTAATGCTTAGAGGGGTATTTGAAAGCTTTTAAGTTAAGCATCATTTAAAACAGATTGTAATTAAGGATTTTTCTTTTTTTATTACATATTAAGGTCTCTAAGAGCATAACTTCCATAAATAGTCAAGAATAAACTACATTCAGACCTACATATAAGCACATTTCTTGGCACAGACAAATGAAAACTGTGATTGCTGACATCTCTTTGAAGGAAGATTTTCCTTTTTTTTTTTTTTTCTTCATCCCAGCCCTTGTTTTATTTATATGGTTCTGCACACTTTTTTATTTTTAATTATCCTAAGGAAAAGAAGGGGTGGAGAGAAAAAGATCTTTGTTTTCCAACTGAGACAGTGAAATACATTCCAAAGCTGCTTTTGTTTTTAATTTACAGAAGCCCTCATGTCTAATCTACTAAGCCAACAAATAATCTGTTTGCCAGGTTTTACATGACAGTCATGAAGAGTGCGTACAATTGCTGACTTAATTCTTTCTTAGGATATGGATTCATTCTCTGCCACAGACTTGAAAGGTTCTTTTGGAGAACTTTTCACAATTAATTTATTTTTAACTATGCATTTTGTTTCCCAGGAGTTACTTATTTTTTACCCGGTTGCTTCATATCTTTGGCTCTCTTTCCCTTAATAACAACAAAAGGAGTGTGTGCCTATCTGAAAGAGAATATAGCTAGGTCTGTACCCTTCCCCAAAAAAAGCAGCTGTTTACAAGCAAAAAAAGAAGGGTACTGAGAAATGTGTCCCCCTCAAAGAAAGGTACAGAGCAGATAAGCATTCCCACATATTTCCATACACAGGGAAAACTGCAATTTTCATCCTTCTGTCCTTTTAGAATAACTATATATCCTACTCTTCCTAATACTTAAGGTGAATATCAATATTTAAATACTTAATGTGTATCCTGAGATCCATCAAGAAATTCCATGAGATTATGGGGGGAAGAGTGGAGAGAGCAGGGCAGCAACACAAAAATACAGTGTCTCTACACTGCTGTAAATATCTTCTCAGAAATTCATGTATGCAGGCAAGGCAGAAACACTGTTATCCAGTGAGATTTTTGGATGGTATGATCTATTGCAAGGAAATTTCTTCTGGTGCAAAGGAGTACACAATTATGTTTTATTTACTTCTCTCCTCTCAATTCTGGTATGCCTCTTCCACTAGAGCACTATAAATCTAAAAAAGCACTATCAATGAACTTCAAGAACAGAAAGATCAGTACCTGCCAGCTTCCCCAAAACTGAGTTTTACCAGGAATTTCACAGGTCATGCCAGGTGTCAGAATGCATTGTTTCCTCTGGAGATGCTAATTCATCATTTGTCCCTCTCTTTCTTTTAAAGGATATAGGGCTTGAAAAACACTGAATCTAGTAACATAACTGGTACATTTCTTGTCCTTAAAATGGCCCATTTATTGATGTCTTAAGGGTATTCAAACTGTACTTAGAAGTGGAACTTACTTTGGAGAGAAAAGGGAACAGGATGAAAATTCTGCTCCAGATGTGCATCTTACTTTCCATAGAGTTACTCCATCCACAAGTATTAACCACTCTCTTCCACTTCATGCACGTTCCCAGAGCATTGTGCTGAATGCTGTGAAGATCCTGGCTATATGACTTTAGCCCGACAGAAGCAAAGAAAACAAAAAAAGCCAAAGAGACTGCAAATAAACAACCTTTCAATATGCTAGACACGTGAACAAGAATTTGAGGAAAGTGCAGAAGTATTGCTAACGTTTTAATTAAGCTCACATCTATCTTGTTTATAAATATATATGAAGGATGTTCATAGTCCCAGCCTTTGAGAGGTAGTCCCTAAGTTACATAAACTAGAATAAAGGTATCCATTGTCTACCAGCTGTAGGGAAAAGGCTTTGGCCACAGCTTTTACTGCAGAATTATGAGTGTAGCTAAATAGAGCATTACTCAATTGAAAAACAAATAAAGTTTTAAGTTATTTGTATAAATTTCTTCACAGGCAATTGTTGATTTTAGATACATTGCAGAGTGAGCAGATGGAAGGCTCACCATTTAATTTTACTGCTGTGAATTCTCATTTAATTCAAGGGGTTTATTTTCACGAATACTTCTATTTTATTCTTGTTGAGTTCTGTATTACTGTACAAGTCAACCCATTCTCATGCTAGTCAGAAAATAGAAGCATTTTGTGCTAGTGAGAGTCAGAATTTATAATTTTTTTAAGCCATCATAAGAGATGAAATTTTTCAAGTTTTGTTAATGAATTTCCTGAGGAAAAAAGCAACCAACAATCCAGAATCAGAATTTTTTCTTAATTTGTCTATTTACATTATGTTCACATATCTTTTTTACTCAAAGAGATTTAGAATCTCTATTCACTGGGTCCTTCTTGCGAAACTGCCAGTGCCCCTTCATGAAGTAACTCCTTTCTCCACCTTTCAAATACCTTCAACTCTCTTGTATGAAATAAGGAAATGCAAATTCCTTCTCAGACCCATATATAACAATATATATGGAGGGAAAAACCCTATTCAAAGCAGTTTGCATGAAGTCAAACATGAGCTCAACACCCTCTTTGTCCTATATCATTTACCTCCACAGCAGAGCAGCCTCAAACAATGTTGATGGATCTGGCATAAGGAGAATGAAAAAAGTTTCTTAATGAGGGTGAACTGTGGCACAGGCATTCAAGCTATAGGATTAAACATGAACAACTAAAATACATGGCATTGCCACCATTTCCCATAAGTACTATAACTGAGACAGCTTGCATTGTCCTGCATTTCCCCTCCATTGCATCCCTCAGCCAATGTAGTGATGTAGTGTAAGTGAAATTACTTGGAATGATTGCAAGACATTGGTTTGCAGGAGGCGAGGAAAAAAAAATTTTTTTCTATCACATGCCACCATAACTTTGCCAGCAGCTCCCAGGCCACACCAACATCCAAAGACAGTTTAAGAAACTAATGCAGCCACCCTCTCAACGCTCCTGGTCTGGCTGCTGTGCATTTCATTGATTTTTTCCTTTTTTTTTTTTTTTCATTTCCTGCCTTTACAACCCCCTGAGGCACATGTTCTCCAAAGCGAGAACTACTCAAATATATTTTACGTTACCCCACTGAACATTATAAAGAGGAAAGAAAATTGTCAAGCAAGGTGACAAGATTTACACCAAAAATGCTGTCACAACAAACCCAGAGGAAGAATTCTACTTTCTCAGAAGCCTATAGTGGAGAAGGTGACGGAAGAGCAGAAAGGGAAAATGAAGACTCTCACATGTGCTTGGGATGCTTTTCAGATCCTCAGCTTTGTCTATACTTAGGCTGCTAGATGATTTATGATCGCTAGTCTCTACTGTCAGTGCAACTGTTCACTTCAATTCTGTATGTTCCTTGATGGGTTGGTTACATTTTCACAGATGCTATCATCACATCTTAACTGTAATAATAATCTGTTTGAGTTGTGCTGTTACTGTGCTAAGGCTGCCAGGCAGCTCTTCTGTACTGAAATGTCCAGTGCTGGTGAATAGTGCAACTGCCTGATAGCAAGTCTAGAAACTCCTTCTTGAAAATGTTTCTTAACTTAGCACTGCTTTGTAGGGAGTGATTATTTCCATGACCTGATGAGAGAACATATGATGGAAAGAATGAGTGCCCAACAAAGCAGCAAAGGAGGGTATGGACAGATGACTGCAAACTACAGTTAGCACAGCTGAACACATACCCACTTGGTAGACAAACTGTTAGGGGGCCACACCATACTTCTGATTCACTGTTATTGCAAAGGAAAGTAGATTACTTTAAACCAGTTGTTAGCTGAAATCATGACATTCTAATATATAATACCTCTTATCTTGGAATTATAGGGTAGAAGCATGCACACGAGTAATTATGAATGACTCCTTAAGGTATGAAATCCCAATTATTCACCTCTCCCTGTTCTCTAAAGTTCTACCCATTTGTTGCAAACCAGTGCTTGGACTACAATTTCCATCCTAAAAGCACTCACAGTTCTCATGTGTGCTTTACACAAATAAACAGAAATATCAAATTTCAGCTGTAAGTTGGCATCCACAGCAGTCAGTAGGACTAGATCAACAGCAGTGTTTCTGCTCATAAGATAAAACCAAGGAGAATATACCTGCATCTGCACTCAGGCCTATTCCAGACCCATTTGTCTCAGGGAACCTATCAGGGCACAGTGTAGCTTCCTTCCTCCTTGTGCACCAAATTTCCTTTTCAAAAGGAATCCAGGTGCACAAGAGGACTGTGTATCACATTGCGTTCTGACTCCCAGTTAGGCTGGGAATGTCCATATTCTGGAGCACAAACACAGCAAGCAGTATCTTGAAAAAGACCAGCCAATACATTCAAGGCTTTGAGGTTTATTAACAGGAGATACTGCCAGCTCAGGCTAAAAATTACACATTCAGCAGTGACCTACAGGTTCAGGAAATGGTGGATTACACAATTTCTGTTGCTTGATTTTACCATTACTTATTTCACTTTGAGATCCCAAACTATGATTTAAGCACACACCCTCCTCCCCCCAGCACTGTATTTTATTTCCACAGCTCACTATGTTTAAATGAAACCAGTCTCCTCCCACAAGTATGCACAAATATCCTGAAAATTATTTTAGAGTAAGAAACTGGACACAAGAGCCTTAAGCTTAAACAGGAGTTGTAATCAAGGACAGTCTCATTCAGGTATCATCTACCATTTTAGCACATCAAGTAAAAAACAAAGTTGGCTGCAGCATGCAAACTTTCTATTAGAAAGATTTTCTGCCTCATACTAGGAATTCGGTGCATACTCCTCCTCTCAAACAAGTCATGAGAACAGAGTTGGACTCCCCTTTACCTCTCCTTCACTGACATAGGTGCTCCTGCTAAGCCATGGTAATACTGTGTCATGTGAGGCAGCACATGAGTAGAGAAAGGAAAGGGATTACTGCACTGATACGAAGCTTTTCGTTAGAAAAAACCCACAGGAATATATGCAAGAGGTACCCTAATCCCTGTACCCGGATGCAGAATAAAGCCTATCAGGCACATGTATTTCTGTGTCTACTAGGGTACAATCAGAAAAAAACTGAATTTGTAAAATTAGACCAGAAAAGACAGACTACCTTAGGAACCAATGACAATATGTATCAGCTAAACAGAACACTTACCTTTTTTTCTTCTTTTTTTTTTTTTTTAACCCTTTGTTCACTCAGGATACTCTTTATTTCCATGGCATTTTTATTAGCTCAGATCACAGTTTAACCAACTGATCATGCTTTTATTGTTTCTGAAAAACAGATGTTATTGTTTAGTGGCATTTTTAGAAATATATTAACATACATACTTGTGTAAGAATATGGTTTCTTCATAGCAGTATTTCAAAATTTTACAGTAGCTTGAAGCCCTCTTTAAATCACAAAATGTATAGCATGTGGACAGCGGCAGGATGAACTCCTCTATGCTGCCATGACCTGCTTTTTTATCTTCCATGTTTTCAAATGCTGGTTTCCCCACTGAAAGCTGTAACTCAAGTACCAATTCTGAGAAAGTCATAGTTCTGCATAAACTGTTAAATGTATGTATTCACCAGCACAAAGGTACTAAGGATCTTATTGCCCTGTATGAAAATTCATCCTGGCTGAGTCAAAGAATTTTCCCATCTTGACTTGGACTGAAGGTACTGAATTCTGAATATGAAGAAACAGCTATGATTTAAATAACATTAAAGAGCCTACAAGTTAAGCAAATGAAGCAGGTATTATACAACATAGCATAAAGCAAACAATATAAGCTAAACATTATAAGGTGAGAATTGGTCAGTTTCTCACAAGTATGTTTCCCATTTTAAAATCAGAATTGTTGCCTTTTTAATCTTATGAAAGTTTTAGGGGCATGATGCTCTGTGACACTTAAAGGGAAGCCAATTCTTTTTTTAGCTCAAGGAAGAATGGCACTGCTATGCAACCACTTTGTGGCCCATGTGACAAGATCTAAGCAAGGCACAGAGAAATCAGTCTTCCTGCTTTTAAACACTACTCTCATTAACAAAAGCATCTGGAGTTAGTCTGGTTATTAAATACACTCGTAGGGAGATCACATTGCCTACGTGGCACTAAGTAAGTAGTTCTGTATCATATTTGGTTTAGAGATATAAAAAAAAAAAAAAAAAAAAAAAAAAAAAAAAAAAAAAAACCCAAAAAAGAAACCCAAAAAAACAACAAAAAAAAAAACAGGAAAAAACAAAACAAAAAAAAAAAAAAACAAACCCAAAAAAGAAAGAAGCCCTCCAACAAACCAAACCACTCAACCCCCAGAAAACCACAAACAAGCCTCAGTTGCCAGCCACCACCTTAACAGTGGTACCCTTACAACTGCTAAGTAAACTAGTTCACTGAAAATGTCTGGCTTCAAGTTGCTGAGTTGAAATGGGGAGGTGATACACTTGCTTGGCTACACAGAGATACATAGACACAAGTAAGAGGGCAAGATACAACAATACCAGGGCATCTTTTGATACTGTAGCAAGTCCATCAAGGAACTACACTTTCCACATACCCCAGGGAGTGGCTAAGGCATGTAAGAACAGTTTGGATACTTAGAACACTGCATTTTTATGAAATCTTAAATTTACTTAGCACTTATAACACTTTACACATTACATCAAAATACCCAGGACACTACACAGGAGCCCATGTGCTAACTTGATTAATTAATAGCGCAGTTTGGATACTTAGAACACTGCATTTTTATGAAATCTTAAATTTACTTAGCACTTATAACACTTTATACATTACATCAAAATACCAAGTACACTACACAGGAGCCCATGTGCTAACTTCATTAATTAATAGCAGGACAGTAATCTACTTAATTAATGCATCCTCCAAAGCATGGATAGGAAAACAGAACACAGAGGAATCAAGTTTCTTGAAAACAGAAATAGAGCAAATGACAAAATATTCTTGCAGGAATGCCCAAGTCCCTAGTGAGTAAAAAGGTGAAGCCCCGTATTATTCTTTAAGAAAGTGAATATACAAGCCACATAACGTGATCTATTTTTTTTATGGCTTTTAACTGCTTCCCTCACCGCAACTCCAAGCCCCTTAGCACTACATAACCAAACTCAGATTTTCTTTCAGCCTTTTAACACTCTATCATTGTAAAGGTCATGTCCCCAAAGCAGTACCCTTATCCCATCCTTTCCTAACTCTGACTACCCCATCAATTCAGCACCTTTTACTCTACCTCCAACCCACCTGAGTATATGCAACATATACAAGCTAGCTTATTCCTTTTTCAGGACAGCCAGTGTAAGGTAGTCTGGTATGAGAAGGCTGCCCATGCTAGTTTTCCAAAACTCCAGGCAGTCACTTTGACTGCTAATGTCAAAGACAAAGCTTGTGTATTAATGAAACTAGAAACTACTACCTTGTCTCACATGGTAAAATCCTGCTCTGTTGGGTTTGGGAATGAAGATTAAAGACTGTGTGGTCAGAACTAAAAGGTATAAAATCAAACACCTTCACACCAAGTAGTTACCTTTTTGTGGCCTCAACCACTAACTCAAGAAGCTGTTTCCAAGCTCAGTTTAGTGATGACACACTGAATTTCATGGCTGGGGGAAGAGATATTATTCAGCCCCTCACTTGCTCCTCCATCACATATTCAAGAAACAGAACCTGAATAGCAACTAAAGGCTTGGTATATTCAGTCGAGATTAAAGGCTGCATGTTCAAATAGGCACTAACTTGGGTGGGTTGGTTGAATTCTCCCTACAGTTGTTTTATTCTGGGATCCCCACAATGGAAAAAAGAATTCTTTTGATATTCACATTTCAAAGAGCACACTTTTGTGAATGTTTTCAGTAGAAGATGATAGCACTACTGATTTATATAGACTGTGTATAAACCTACACATGCATATGCACAAACATACATGCACAGCATATACATAAGTATATGTGGAACTGTCTGTAACAAAGAAGGAGATCCTTTCATTTTGCCTTTTTCACTTCTCACTCCAGGAATCTATCCTTGATCTTGACAGAACTGATAGTTTATAATGAATACTTTTCCAGCTTTCATGACTGGCATCACAGAAACACCTGGGACTAAGACTTGTTCACTGCGGGTTTGTGTATTTATATTTTAGACATAGTTACTGTGCTGTTTGCCTCTAATAAACATTTTTATTGTGTTTAAATATTTTATTGGTTCAGGCAAAAACAAAGCAAAAGAAAACAAACAAGTAAACAAGAGGGTCTGCTGTGTTTCTACAAGTCAAAAGAGACCCTGAAAGGATAAACTGGGCCAAAGTCACAATACATGCCACTGACTGCGCTGCAGACAGTCACACAGCTACACATGACATAGTAGCATCTCATTTTCCCTTTAGTTACCTACATATGGAGATATAGGAAAATGGTAATAACTCTCAGGAAAACCCTGATTCCAATTTAAAGTACTTGGATAGTGCTCAGAAATGTGGCATTCGCTTTGTATTATATTCATCTCTACAAAAACCCTGTGAGGTTCTTGAATATATTATTCTCATCTAACAGATAGGAACCAATAAATTAAAAGGGTAAATGACCTACTGAGGGTGACACCAGAAACTTTTGTCAAAGCTCCAAGAATCTCACATTTTTGACTACAACATATTTTGTTGCATCAGTTTAATACAACTGGTAACAATCCCACAAATAATATCTAAAGGAGAATAAAACATGAGATGTACAGCACAGTAAACCATATATCTGAAGAAGAAATTTAAAGATTCAATACCCCATTAATTTTATTTGAAGGAATCAAGTCATCACAGTCAGATAACATTCCGGATCTACACTGATGTGGTCAGACTTCCTTTGTCATTATGACATTCCTTCCTATTTTCTTTCTATTTGTCTGCTTAAGATTTGAAACCTCTTGAATTAAGCTATTAGACTTAAAACTGCCTATTCCATGACTTTAACTATTTCCAATTGCAATTACTCTTCTAAGTAAACTATAGAGATTAGAAATAGAACTCTGAAAAAGTATGATTTATTTTAGTTGATCTGTTTACAAATGCTCTTGACTAGCCCTGTAAACTAAACAGAAAAAATTTGAAGAATCAAATGTCTCACAAAATTAAGAACATCTGTCCTACAGGTGAGGCTTTGTTATTTAACCTAAATAAAGAATGTGTAACCTACAGTTAAAGCCTTGGTTTGGTATCTTCTTTGTACATATGAAAAATTCATGTTAAATTGTCTTAAAACAGTCAGTGATCAATGTCTTATTTGATAACCTCTTTGCAAAAGTATAAACTCCACACAGGGTAGAAAACAGTGAAGAGTCACTCCCTTGTTTGCATGCAGATTAGCACGAAAAGGCTATTTAGAGACCACTGAAACACTTACATGAAAGTGCTAGTACTTATGCAGGCAGTTTAAGTGAGCAACTATGGAGTCTGTAAACCTCAACATCTCCCTATAGTCTGCTGCTCCAGCTAAGCATGGAGAGGAATAGCATACTACAGAGTATTTTTGCTTCTTGCAGTACCCTGCGTTTTAGTCTAGGCCATCTCTGGAAAGAAGTTTCACTGGAAGTTCAACCAATTCCACAGCTTCAGATGTTTTTGAAACCAACATACACAAAAAGGCGAATAAAAGGGAGCTTGACCCAAACTAGCCAACGGGTATTCCATAGCACAGCACTTCATGCCCACCATATAAACTGGGTGAAATTACCCAGAAGGCCCAGATCGGTGCCCGGGTCAGGCTGGCTATCAGTTGGCAAGTGGTGAGCAGTTGTATTCTCTTCCCTTGTTATTTCCCTTATCATTACTGTTATTGGTGGCAGCAGTAGTGGTTTGTGTTATACCTTAGTTACTGGACTGTTCTTATCTCAACTCATGGGAGTTACATTCTTTCAATTCTCTCCCCCATCCCTCTGGGAGCAGGGGGTGAGGGGAAGAAGGGAGGAAACAAGCAAACAGCTGCATGGTTCTGAGTTACTGGCCAGGCTTAAACCATGACACACTAAAAATTCCAATAACTAGCAGGAATTTCACAAAACTCAAATTAGGGTAATAGCATGCTTTGACTTCTGTTGCATATCAGTACTTTCTGAATATTCATTTTGAGGAGAACGAAATAACTAGGTGGGATCTCAGGAAAAAGGGAGTTATTTCCCAATTCTGGCACATTTTAAACAAATAGTTTAAACTTCAAGTCTTAGCTCCCCAGTAGTAAAGAACAGGTACCAGTTCATTTATTCTGTTCTCATTTACACAGGTTGTTGAAACATATCAATGCAGAATGGCTCAGTGATCACCCATAAGGTGATCTTAAGGTATTTTAGGA